>PVKS010003582.1:0-26494 GCA_004027875.1 Aplodontia rufa
GAAATCACAAAAACAGCAATTCCAATACACCCAGACAAAATCAAACCAGGAAAAATTTATGAATATGAATGTTTATCCACAACATTTCTGTCAGAAGTGGGGAAGGTTGTATAAAGAACAGGGAGGCTAAATAAGGCTTCAGAGAAAGATAAAAGGGATTTAGTTCCTAAAAAGGACTACTGAACTGACCATTCCATTACGTAATTATAACTGGTTCCTAAAGCTTCAGAGAAAGCCAATAATCTGGTAAGGAAATATAGACTGGTTTCAAAATCATAAGATTAGAAACAGGAAGCTAAATTACTGGTTAAGAACTTAGATTCTAGAGTTGGACAGATCTGGGCTGATGGACTAAATAACCACTTACAAGTTTCTGTGACAATGAGAGGTTATTTAACCTTCCCCGAACCTCACGTAATTTCAGTTTCCTTAGCTGTACAATTGCAATAATATTATAGATGTTGCTTTTTATTTGAATTTTTTATTGTAAAGCTATTTGTTCACTTACCTGAGTGTAAATGTGTGGATTCAATTTTTATTTTAGGAGTTATGATCTATTACTTAAAATGCATATATTTACCCTCAAATCATCTCAGATTTTTCCAGTGAAAACTCCTTCAAACTAATATTTGTGTTCTTTTGATATGATCATATCATTGTTTTAAATACTCCCTTACTTTTTGGCACCAGAAATTTTTTCAATCTATTTTTGTTTTTGTTTTTTTCCATCTAAGCTCTGGAATCAGGCAGTTTTTCCAAGGAGCCCTGGTTCCTTTGATGGAGAATGGTAAATAGAAACCAGTAGTTGGGTGATGTACATGCTTATCACTACTGGATGTTACTGCTCTTAATCTTTCTTTATGGAAAGATTATATATATATATATATATTCTTCATATATATATAATATAATATATTATATTATATATATTCTTCATATATGTAATATAATATATATATCTATCTTTTTCAACTCCAATCCAAAATGTTTATTCTAGATTTCCCCATTTTTCATATTTGTACTTCTTATCCCTGAAAATAAAAACAATGATTCCTAGTGTTCTTGATATGATATGGTTACTTACATATGCAAGTTCCTGTATGCAACAAACTTCTGATTTTACTGAATGTTTACTTACTTGAATGACTTCCATGTGTGCACCCTGACCATCACCATGCTGCCTTCTCATCTCCCCTGAGTCCACTAATGGAATTTCAAGGAAGAAAAGAAGAAATGAAGGAAGAGAAGTAGATTGTGAGGGCAAAAGGGAAGGAGAAAACAGAGAAGGAAATAAGGAAAAGAATGTTTTTAATAGGTTTCTGTATAACTCCGTAATTATCTGAACTGGGAGAATGGCTGGATAGTAATGGTTTAGTTCTTAAGAATATAAAATACCAAACTCTTTACTTTTTAATCAAGTAGGAGAAAAATATGATAGTGACTGTAATACAAAAATAAAAGAAAATGAAATACAAATGGGCACACAGAGAAAAGCAAAAAACAAAATAAAAGGAGAGAGAGACATATTGAAATAGAAGTTACTGAATGAAGTCCAATACTTTAGCTTTGGCCATAATAGAAGCACATATTAAAAATAGAAATAACTGAGAGATAATTAAAATAAAACCTTCCAACTGAAGATTCAACAGAGGATAGTTGAGTTGGATTTCTGGAAAAGAACACATTTACTTTAAGAAACTATCATACTCTTTCAAATCACTTTTACTTTTTTTAATCTATTCTTTTTTACCTCTTTGTAGTTGGAAATCAGGTGTATCTCTACCAAAAAATCTGAGTTTTACTTGTAATTCTTACATTCTGATTTTAAATAACAACTGAATTCTTGATATGCAGGTATATTTTGAAATTTGAGGTTACCTATGCATCCAGTTTGCATACTGTTAAAGTTATATAAGTGGTATTGTGAATCAGAGTTCACCAACTGTTGTACACTAGTCACCTATGTGCCACTAAAATGTGTTAAGATGTCAAAATACAGATTCACTTAAAGTTTATAAAAACTTCTATTATGTTATAAAATATCAGATAAATTACAAAGTCAATATAACATCTTAATATTTTTTGATTTTACATCAAACTGAATCACAATTGACTACTTCAAAAGTAGTAATTGAATCAAATAACCTTACGTATAACAATTTTTAAATGACATCGCTATAGACCTTACTTTTTAGGGTAGAATCAGAATAGATGGAGGACGACATGTACATCAGTGTCAGGTACATTTAAAATCTAATCTGGCTCTGCTCCTTAGAAGCTATGTAACCTTGGCCACATCTCTTAAACTGAGCCTGTTTCTTCATCATAAAATTAATATAACAAAAATCTTTCCTAGGAGACTATTATGAAGTTTAGATAAAATCAATGATATAAGTACTTTTTAACTCAGGACTTGGCATACTTCAAACTCTAATTAAATAGTAGTTGTTATTGCAATTAAAAGTTTTGGACATAAACATCCATTCCTGTACTTCTAATACTGAAACAAAAAGTACACAAGGAAATTCATGCCAGTTCTCATGTAGAAAAAAAAAAAACTAAAAATTCAGAATGAAATTATTTACGTGCAAAAGTAAGAAGAAAACATGATTTTAAATGTATAAGAGCTCTAATAAGATATTAGGTAATTAATAGAAATAGAATGTGGAGAGGATGAGAATATGGAAATTAAGTCTGAAACAATATTTCCAGGACCCAAAAGCATTTGGAGGATGGTCTGATATTTTAATATCATAAAACTTATTTTTAAATAAGTACCAGAATAAGTCTCATCATGATTAGAGACCTGATAAGAAACTATAAATAAAGTGAGTTTTATATTTCTGTAACCCTTCTTTCAATTTTCTATTCAGTCCTGAATTAAGATTAAAGACCTTCTGGATACTGAGAGATCTCAAGAACCTTGAAAGAACAATAGAAAGTCATTATGATAAGAAAATAGCATATTATTAGTCTTCATATTTTCTACATATAGCTTAATCACAATTACCAGCACAAATTCAAAGATTAAAATATACATAAAAAGATAATGTAGAATAACAAATAAAACAACAGAAAGGAGAAAGATTCCCAAAGAAACAACCAAACCAGGAATTATTAGACACAAGTCATGAAATGAACATGCTTATTAGGGAAAAGTGAATGCCAGGTTTGAATAGTGTTTAGGCAGGAACTAGGGTATTTTTTTTAAGACAAGTATATTTGAAAGAAAATTAACTAAACATAAAGTTTTTATATTTAAAAAACTTCCAATAGATTAGAAACTACTAAATAAATGATTGCACCAAATACATTAAAAGAGAATGTCAAAAAAAGAGAGACATAAATAAATGGAAAATACAGGAATTAGATAGAAGTATAGAAGATACATGTGAAGGTCAAATATTGAAATGATTGGCTTCCCATAAGACAATAAAAGAAAATGGAAGAGAAGACTATTAAAAGGATTATGGTTGAGAAATTTCAATATCCAGAACTAATTTTAAAACATCAATTCAAAAGTTAAAGAATTCAGTGGATCTCAAGAAAGATAAATAAAAAGGGATTTGCAGGAAAAAAAAATGCTTCATAGTAAAAGAACAAAAAGCCACACAAAGAAAAATATTAAAAGCAATCAAGAGGAAAAATATATCTGCAAAAATTCAAAAGCTGATAGACAGCTGATAATCTAATAACAGCAAATGAAGTCAGATGACAATAGTAAAATATTATCTTAAATGTGTTAAGAGAAAAAAGAAGCACAATTGTATTAGTCTTGAATAATGAGGATGAAATAAACATAAAAATAATTGAATGAGTTGATTATTGCTAACCTGTAATAAAGGAAATTCCAAAAGTTGTTGTTCAAGTAAAAGGAAAATTGTTCCAGAGAGAAATAGAAGGTTATAAATATAGGAATGAATGAAGACAAGATGAAATACTAAATGTATGTGCACATCTAAATAAATTTTGATCTTATAAACTTTATATCTTTTGACATGCATAGTCATACAGAGACAGAGCAAGTTATAGAAAGAGAAAAAGGAAATAAAAATGCATATTCACATTAGCAGAGGTGTCAAATTATTATTACTCTAAGATCTTTGTCTGCTAGAAAAAAGATAAACTTTTTGATTAATATTAAACTGGAATAATTTTAATAACATTAATGAATGATGCAATTTCCGGGATAAATATTCAAAGAATAATAAAACAGGGCTGGAGTGGTGCTTAGTGGTTACAGAGCTTGCCTGGCATGCATGAGTATGCGAGTTCAAACCCTAGCACCACATACACAATGAAGTCTCGAAGCAAAGAAGGCCACATGAAAACTAAGTAAAATTGATTCTCTCTTTCTCTCTCTCACTGACCCTCTCTCTTAAAAAAAAAAGAATAGTAAAACAGTATATAATTTGGAAACAAATGGGAGAGAAGATAAAAATTCATCCAAGAAAAACAGTATAAAAGAAAAAAGAAATATCAGAGCAAATAGAGAAGAAAATCATACTAGATATTAATATATTTATATGTATATTGAATATATAATTACATTTTTCAGTCTTCACTATCTTTACATTTAGTGTAGAGGTAATAAATATATGTATGCTATCTTATAACATATATATGTGTATATGTGTATGTGTATATATATATATATATATATAAAATCTAAATACATAAATATCTAGCATATGTTGTGTTTTGTGTTTGTATAGACACTATGGAAACTGTATGATGGCTTCTAAAGAAATAAAAAATAGAACTGCCATATGACTCAGTGTGTTAGTCAGCTCTTCATTACTGTGATAAAACAGCTCAGAAAAGTAACTTAAAGGAGAAAAAATATTTTGGCTCAAGTATTCAGAGATTTTTAGGAAATGGTCAAATGGTTCCACTGCTTTTAGAATTCTGGAAAGACAGGAACATCATAGAGATTGGAGAGGAAAACCTCTCAGATTACCTTCTCAGCTCATTGCTTCTTGGAAGGAGCCACAGACAAGATAAAGTCACAGGGACATGCTCCCAAGGACCAACTCCCGACAACTAGGTCCCACTTTCTACAGTTTCCACCATCTCCCAATAAATAGTTCATTCAAATTATGAAGCCATCTGATTAATCCATAGATCCCTCATAATCCATTCATTTTTAAAAGATGCAGCTCTGAACTTTGCTGCATTGAAGACCAAGCCTTCAACACATAAAAGCCTTAGGAGATCCTGTCATTTGCCACAAGGTAAATGGACCTGTAGCCCTGGAGCACATTATGCACAACACAGAAAGACAATATTGATCTCACATGGGGAATACTTTTTAAAATATCAAATACACTGTGATAGAGGATGAAGCAATGTTTATCACAGAAGGGAGGTGGACAGGGAAGGGGGAGATGTGAGCCAAAGGAGAGATAATAGCAGAGATGCAGGATGAACAAGTCTAGAGATCTTTTGTCGGACATGAGGACTCAAGTTAATAAAATCATACTCTATTAGGGATTTTTGTTAAACAAGTAGATTTAGGTTGCTCTTGTCACAAAAAAGTAACACCATGAGATGACATATATATTAATTTGCTCCACTATACCAACCATTTAACTATCTTTGTGTCATGTATTAAATCTCAAACAACAACAATAAAATTTAAAATAAATATAGGGCATTGGATTACCTTGTATTAAAATACTTCTTTGCTACTATAAACATCACTTCTAAAATATAAAAGCACATTACATATGTATGTATATATATTTATGTAACACCAAATGAATAGATAGATGATAGATAGATAGATGATAGACAATAGATGTGTAGTCATAGCAGGCATAATAAATTTTAAGGAAATGACATTATTACAGACAAGGAAGTTCACTATGTAATGATAAAAATTGAGTTTCAGTTCTTCAATAAAAGAAGTGATTCTAAATATGCATGAACCTGATAATAGCGGAACTTAAATCGCAAACAATAGAGTAGAAAAGAGATACAGACACATCCATGATCAGATTAGAAGATTTTAAAAGACCTATTTCAGGAGTCCACAGAATATGACAAAATATCATTGAGAATGAAGTAGATAGGAATAAAATAGCAGAACAGATTGGGCAGGTGTATAGGACAGAGTATTCAAAATATGGTCCTTGCACCAGATTGGTGCAGTTCCACAAACAATTTTCTCCATAACATTATGAGTATAGAAAGTTAAATTACTTTAAAAATTTTTACTGATATTTAATGGGAGAAATTTTGTGTTAGAAATCTAATCACAAAAAGTTTGAGCCATTAGGTATATAGACAGATTTTTAGGGAAATCTTGTATATCTGATATATAAAAATCCTTAGGCAATGTAATAAAATGAATGTTTGTGTCCCTATAGTACACAAATTCTTATGTTGAAATTCTAACCTCCAATATGATGGTATTTAGGAGATAATGAGGACATGAGAGAGGAGCCCTTGTGAATGGAATTAGTACCTTTCTGAAAGAGCTCCCAAAATGTTCCCTACATTCTCTCCACCATGTGAGGATACAGGGAAACGAAGACAGTCTGAGGGACCTCACCAGTACCCAACCATGCCCGCACCCATATTTCAGTGTCCAAGCCTCCATAACTGTGAGAAGTAAATTTCTGTCGTTTATAAGTCACCTTAGTACTGCAGAAGAGGCTTTTGTAATATCAGGCCAAACTGACTAAGGCAAATAATAAACATGTTTACCAGCATCCTCATTTTTTAGATGTCTATTGATTTTCATCGATTATCTGTGATAATGAAAGACTAATGTAACATCACAAAGTGAGCTTATTTGAACTTTGCAGTCATCTAAGAGGGACTCTGATCCTAATGTTTGCCTATAATACACACCCAGAAACATGAACATTTTCAACCAGAAAGATACCCATAAGACACTGTGCAACTCTTTAAGCCACATTTCTTTTCATCTAAAATATTATTAAGCATTGGTAATATAGTCCTGGGAACATAACTACTGATTTACAGTATCATTTTAGAATTTTCTACCTGCATTTTCTATTTTAAATAAGATTAATCCACGAGATACCTTAGTATAACCTTTAAGTCTTTCTTTAGTTACAGCCAGTTTCTTTGAAGTTAAAATTCATATTCCAAAAGAGTTATTTGTTCCTTTTGGCAGGTGAGTGACCTGCACACATCACTAGAACTTCTCCCTGTGTGACTTGGACTTTATATTGATGTTGAAGGGAAAAAAATAATTTGAATATAACCCTTTAGAGCATTGTCTGACTTTCCTCTCATAATCAGCTGCTTTGAGAAGACTGAGAATACTAAAAAGATTCAAACAGCTTATTGATTTTTTTCTCTCTATTAAAAACTGAGGATATGATTTCTAAATACTGCCTTGAGGAAAAATTCACTTTCAAGAGGAGATGTTACTAGAAAATGCATGAAGTGCAAATAAGCTTTTAGCCAAAATTAGGCACACTTCTGTGAACTTCGGTCTGCATTATAATTCTATTCTGACTTCAGTGACAACCGAGACCCCCATAAACACTCTATATACACTGATAAAGTAAATACTATCCCAATGAGGTAGTGGTCAACATTTATTTATTGGCAATAGCAACTCCTTTCTAGTTCATTGAATCACTCCAATTTCTGTCATAATATAACAAAATCTGAACACTAAGCATATTGTTTTCTCTATCCCCTGTGTGCTTACTTAGAGTCTTTCTCCATGCGTGGTGTGACTTTTTGTTCTTATATATAGTCCCTTTACTGCCCCTCTCCATGTACCATTGTGTCTTGAAATGTATTCCAATAACTTTTTGAAAGTGTGTGGTCTTCAGAATGAGTATTTTGTTCTTTCTCCCTATATCTTTTATGTGATGATGAAAGCTTACCCAGTACCTTAATAGGGAACGGGACTATTAGTCTCAAAAACACACACCTCTCATTTGTACAAATGGCCAATGAACACATGAAAAAGACCCTCGGCATTTTTAGTCACCAGGAAAATGCACATCAAAACCACAATGAAATATCACATCACACCCATTAGGATGGCTACAATCAAGAAATCAGATAACAAATCTTGAGGAGGATGTGAAGAAATTGTAACCCTCCTACACTGCAGCTGATAATGTAGAATGGCACAGCTATTTGGAATGACAGTTCTACAAGGTGTGACAAATGCATAAGGTTTTATCCACCTCCACAATGATATAACACAAAACTTCCTCCAGCTTCTCTGACTCAGTGTCTCCTCTAACATCCAACTACGGGAAACCCCTGTTCTGTAGTTTTAGCTTAGGTTTGCCTTTTTCAGAATGGCATATATATGAAATTACACTTGTAAAATTTTGCTTCTCCTTTCTCTAAGCAAAGTGAATTTGAGATTCAACAATATTGTTGTCCCAATTGACATTTGGTCCTTTTTATTACTATATAGTTTTTATTTCATTGTCTAGATGCACCACACTGCTTTTATCTATTTACCAGTTGAAAAACATCTGAGTTGTTTCCAGTTATTGCAAATTACAGCTAAGCTCTCACATTCAGGTGCATATGTGTGCATGTGGTGGTGGGGGGAAAGACAGAGAGCGGGGGGAGAATGTAAGTTAACTTTTTTTCTCCTGGGTAAATAATTAAGAGCAGAAATTCTGGGTAATATGATAAATGTATGTTTAACTTTCTAAAAAAAAAAGTGGCCAGAATTTTTCCACGGTGCCTATACATTTTATATTCCCTTCAGGGATGTAAGGAATTTTCCATGGTTTCACATCCTCATCAGCATTTGGTACTGAATGGCTTTCTTTTTCATTATTCTAATAGTGTGTAGTGTTATCTTATTGTGGTTTTAATTTGGTTTCCTAAACATTAAGAATCTTTTCACATATTTAATTTCTCTATCTCTCTTCTTCAATGTTGTGGTCTATTCAGGTATTTTATTCCTTTTTTTAAGTGTTGTTTGTTGTCTTATTCTTGAATTTTGACACTTTTTAATTATATCCTAGGTCTGAATATACTTTATCTCAGGAATGAAAATTTGGTTTATTATTCAAAATTCAATTACTACAGTTCACCAGATGAGAGCAAACAAAATAGGCCAAAAAACGCAAAAATATATATTATCTCAATAGATCCAGAAGGGACATTCGACAAAATCCACATATTCTATGATAAAAACTCAGAAAAAAGCAATAAATGAGAATTTCTTCAAATTGATAAAGGCAATTATGAAAAAATCTATGCCTAGTATCATATTTAATGGTGAAAGACTGAATACTAACCCTCTAGAATTAGGAACAAGACAAAAGTATCGATGCTTACCGCTTCTGTTGGATGTTACACTGGAGGTTCGTGACAGTGTGAAAAGACAAGGGAAGGGTGGCAGCGGTGGCTCAGTGCTAGATCCGCTTGCCTGGCAGGTGCGAGGACCCAGTTAGAGCCCCAGCACCACATAATCAACAAGTGTCTGAGAAACAAAGGCCAGATGAAAAAAGAAATGAAACTGATTCTCTAGCTCTCTCTCTCTCTCTTTCTCTCCCTGTCTCTTAAAAAAAAAAGACAAGGGAAGAAATAAAATACATTCATTTTTTTAAAAGAGAGAGAAAGTGAGAGAGAAGAGACAATTGGTTTTATTTAGGTTTTCATGTGGCTTTTATTGCTCTGACCCTTCATTTGGTACATGGTGCTGGGGGTTTGAATCCAAATCCTCGTGCATGCCTCGCTCATGCCAAGCAAAGTAACCACTGACTCACCACTCCAGCCCCATGGAGTACACTCTTATTAGAAAGAAAGAAAGAAGCTTAACTTTTCACAAACAACTTGTATATAAAAATTTTGATGAAATCTAAAGAAGGATAACAGAAAAAAACAATCCAAGATCAATAAACAAAAATCAATTGTATTTCTATGCACTGGGAATAAACAATTAGAAACTGAAATTAAAAATACTACTACTTGGGCTGGAGCGGTGGCTCAGCAGTTTCGGCAATTGCCTGGCAAGCAAGAGGACCCAGGTTCAAACCCCAGCACCACATACACAACTAAGTGTTGGAGCAACTAAGGCCATGTGAAAAACTAAATAAAGTTGTTTCTCTCTTTCTCTGTCTCTCTCACTGTCCCTCTCTCTTTATAAATAATAATAATAATAATACTTGTAAAAACAAACCAGATGAAATACTTAAGCATAAATATGAAACAAGACATGATGAACTTGAACACTGAAACAATAAAATATTGCTGAGGAAATTAAAAAAAGACTAAAATAAATGTAAAGATATATATACCATGTTCATAATTAGGAAGATTCAATACTATGACGATGTGGTATAGACATCTAGGTGGACAGAAGAGTGGAACTCAATAGAATTCAGAAACAGAGACACACATATACTGTAAAAGCTCTGAAGCAGATCATTAACAGTGTCATTAACAAGTTGCAATGGAACAATTGAATAGACATTTGCAAGAAAAAATAATCCTAGTTCTTTCCTAGCACTGTAAAATGTGAACTCAATGTGGATGGAAGATTTATATTTATAAATATAAAACTTAAGACTATAAAATTTTTGGAAAACAAAGAGTAACAACCTTGAGTAAGACAAAAACTTTAAGATATGACATAACATAAACAATGCAATTTATAAAAAGCAAATGAATAATTTGAACTCCATCCAATTTAAAAGCAAACACTTTTCAAAAATACTATTTCATGGCCTCTTGCCTTTACCATCTCTCTTTTTTTAGGAGAGAAGGAGAGAGTGATAGAGAGAGGAAGAAAGAATCAATTCTATTTATTTTTTCATCTGGCTTTTGTTTTTCTGACACTCAGTTGTGTATGTGGTGCTGGGGTTTGAACCTGGGTCCTTGTGCATCCCAGGCAAGTGCTCCAACCATTGAGCAACCACTCCAGCCCTACCAATTTCTTAATATGGTGAGTTATATCAACAGATTTTTAAATGTACAGCAAACTTTGTATTCCCAGAATAAGCCATGATTGGTCATAATGCATTATATATGTTTGTATATTATTGGGCTTTATTTACTGTAATTATATTCATAATATTTGCATCTATTATCATAAGTGACGTCTATCTTTTTCTTGTAGTGTTCTTCACAGTTGTGATATCAGGGTAATGAAAGCCTCATAAAAAAGTTGAAAGATATTACCTTCTTTTTAATTTCCTGAATAAAATGAGAAATAATTAGTATATTTTCCTTAAATGTTGGTATCATATCTTCCTTAAATGTGAGCTGGTAGAATTTACAAATAAAACTCTTTATAACTGGAAATTTCTTTGTGAGTTTTTAATTAAAAATTAAATTTCTTTAATGATATAGTCTAATAAGGCAATTTATTTCTTCTTAGAGAAGATTTTTTGTAGCATTAAAGAATTTTTCAATTTCCAATTTTGGGCATCAAACTATTCAAAACATGTTTCTATTACTTTTTCAATACCTGTAAAATCTGTAGTGATGTCACCTATTAGGCATTGTTAATTTATAACTTCTTTCCTTTTTACTAATCTGTCTGGCTAGAAGTTTATCAATTTTATTGATGTTCTCAAAGAGCAAGCTTTGGGCTACATTGATTTTCCCCAACTGTTTTTACTGTTTTCTACTTCATTGACTTCTGTTCTGACCTTTATTATTTCCTGTTCCTATTTTCTGCTTACTTTGATCTTCTTTTTCTACTTTTTTTAAAGGTGGAAGCTGATGCTACTGATTTTTAAATCTTTCTTCTTTCTAATTTAGGCATTTGTTGGGCTATATATTTCTGTTTCTTTCCATGCCTGGTAATTTTGATGGAATACCAACCATTGTAAATATTACCTTTTTGGATATTTTTGAACACTTACAAATAAGAAATTTTTGAGTTTTGTTCTGGGGCAGCATTAAGATACTTACAATTTGATCCCTTCAGTACTTAAATCTAACATTTATTAGGCAGAAACAGGACGGTGCTGTTTGTAGAGATAGTCAGTTCTCACTACTGAGCAAGAACTTCCTCAGTACTCTTCAAATGACATGCGATTTTTCTGGTCATGCTGGTGGGAGGAGGTCCTAGTTCTGATCTTCAGTGTTGCTTCATCCCTTTCCAAGCGTTTTTTCCCAGCCTTGGGGAGCTCAGCTGCACAATTGAGGGGCATCCTCTGAAGCTCTTTGGAATTCTCTGTACAGATTTCACCTCTCAGTAACTTTTTCTATATGAGCCCTCACTGTCTCCGTGAATTGCATCTCTCTCTGATCAGGGAGATCACCAGGCTCTGCCTCACTTTCTTCTACTTGAACCACAGTCTGGAAACTCTTTAAAGGCATAAAGCTGGGCAGTTATAGGGCTTAGCTTGTGTGCTTCTTGTCACCAAAGAATCACTGGCTTTTTTCTTGAAATCCAGTGTCTTGAAATCACTGTACAATGTATTTTGCCTGTTTTATTTTAATTGTTCCAGGTGCATAGCTAAATCTAATTTGTGTTACTGTATCATGGCCAAAACCAGAACATTTAAATCAGAGTTCCTTTCCAGACACACACACACACACACACAGACACACACACACACACACACACACACACACACACATTAGAGATCAATATTCTCTTGGATATTAACAAGTCTGTCCTGCCTCAATATCTTTCTGATGCCTTCAGTTAGATGTTTTTACCATGTTTATTCAGTGTTTCTATTGCTCTTCATGAGTTTTGTAACAAGTCCACCATTCCTGGAATCAGAATTCCCACTGTGAGGGTGAATTTTTCTTTTTGATATGTTGTGCCATCTATTGAATGCTTGGTGTATTCTGTAAGATCCTTGATTGATATTTGTAGTCTTAGTTGGGATAGTTTAGCAGCTTTTCCTTTAGTGAAAACTGTGGGTAAGGCAATACATGAAGCAATGAGAGAAACTACAAAATGATGAAAAATTTGTTTCCTATTTGCACAAATTTGTTAAGGGCTCATTAAAAAAATCATCATTAATTTGAGGTAGAGATATATGTGCGATAATGTGGCGTATCTAATAACATCAAAGGCCAGTTAAATGCATATGGGTAAAGCATTTGTAAAAATACTTTCACTTTAGTTATCCAGGCAAACTTTTGCTACTTGTAGGTATATCGCAATTTTAGCCTAACGTGGATTTTTAGAACAAAATGAGACCTGTAAAATGCAATTGTTTTCATAAAATATGGCCAATATTTACTCTAATTATTTATAACACATAAGTGTGTTGAGTTCCTTCAATGTTGTAGGACCTCAAGTAGCAAGGATCACTGAAAATAAAACACACAAAGCTGGAATAAGTTAATCCACAAACATATTCAGTAATTAATACTGAAAATAAAAATTTTAAATGTAAAAACAAAATGGAGTTTTTTCGAATTTTATTTCATTAGATTGATATCATTAATATTCATCAAAGTAATAAATTCATGAACTCACAAAATGCACGTACATATGCATGTCCACAAACAGATACATGCATGTTATTTTAAACAGGGCTACAAGGACACATAAATAGAACTAACAAAAGGAGTTGGTTATTGGAGCTTGCAATGTCATGTGAAACACAGAAGGAAATATCTATGAAGGCTTAGGAGTATTGAACTTGTTTAATTTTTTTTTAAAAAGTCAAAGTTTTAAGAAGCTTTTATCTAAACACTACTTCAATTACACTTTAAAATCTGGTGGAAAAAGGTTGGGGATTTAGCTCAGTGGCAGAGCACTTGCCTAGCATGCGCAAGGCCCCAAGTTCGGTCCTCAGCCATGGAAAAAAAAAATCTGGTGGAAAGAAACCCAAATAAATTTGATATCAACAGTGCTTGATACCTTTGAGAACCAAAGACTTCACCCTTTGTAGACAACTCTTGTACCAACCGAGCGGGCACTTCACTGGCCTAAGGTCACCCACTGCTAGTCAATTAAGAACTTCTGAGTCTTCCTAAAGTTTACCATAGGCCCCATGCAACAAAGACCTTGGAGAAAAAAAATACATTGGAGCTTTGGGGCCCCTGATGCTCCAAACTTTAGTCAGGATACAATCCAAATATTATTTTATGTCTGTAAACAAATGATTGTGAAGTATTCAAAGGCAGAGAAAAATATGGTTGGCAGAGAACTTTTAGTTGTCTTTGATAAGTCAGATTGAGAGAGGGCAAATGAATAATGAGATCAAAGCTGTTTGACCAACATTTTCTAGTAAAATGAAAATAAATCTTTATATTTTCATTCATATTTATCCCAAACTTCTTTGCACAGCTTTTTTTGCAATTATGATTTTAAAATTGAAGAAATCAAAATCATTTTGGGTAACATAATTATGAAAACATTGTTTTCTTAAAAATAATATTGTTCAGAGATGGACCTTGATTTCAAATTGTATATTCTATTCATAGAATACAGGATTCTCAATAGCCACAATTTTGTGATGAATACTTCTTTCATGTTATACTCACATTCTATCCTTCCAGTCTGCCCTTGAACTTTATAATATGAATATAGTCACCTTAATTGTTTAAAATAGCAATCTGTCTTGATATATACATATGTATATATGACGATGTTGGCTCTGTGGCTGTGTATGTGTCTGCATGCGAGTGTATGTATGGAGATCATGGTTCACTATATCAATTGTGAAGCCAGATAAAGTGTGACAAGAAATTCATAATGTTCGGACATTCACTTAAACAAATTCCTCATTCCATAAACATCGCTTCATGCTTAAAACATAAATACAGAAAGATGAACTGCTCATATCATCTCTCCAGATGTTTTGTGTTTAAGACTGCATACAACAGCTGGACCAGGGATCTCTGAATCCTGGGAAACAGGAAAATCTGCAGCTCAGCTTGAATAGAGAGAAAACTTTTTGGCTTGGAAGCAGAAGCAGGTAGATTCCATTTTCTACATTTTTTTACCTGTAGGACAACATTCTTCAAGTGGTAGCTTCAGGGGAGAAACTGCCACAGCTGTTATGACCTGAAATGCATTTATAAGTCTTAAAATAAGAGTTCAGATATCTGATATTACCTTTTTTATCTGTTGAATTACTTGCGGATGATAAAATATATGTGCTAACGTCATGAAAAGTTATCCTTGGGCTCTAAGACCTAAATCTAGTCCCCATTCTTAGAGGGTCTCACTAAATTAGCCTTTGAGCATAAAAAAAAATCCAGACATACTGATCACTTATTGAATAGAAACATTCATTAATGGCTTTGTTAATAGAAGTTTTAGCTTCTGTTGTATGTGAACTTGAACTTCTTGGGAAGGGACTTATCTTTTAAAGTTCTTAGAATTGTGACTTAAGCCTCACTCCCTCAAGTTCTTAGATAACTGAAAATGATTTTACAATTGTCCTTCATAATAAAATGACGAAGCATTTAATCTTGGGCTATCAAGAGATATCTGGATTTCTAAAGGATCCAGAAAAGCTGGGTATTTGGTGAAGAAAGAGTGCTATTTGGTAATGAATGGACTGTACGCATTGTTTTTCCAATACACCAAAATCTCTGAGGCACATGATAAGAATTTAAGTTCTTGAATCTCATCCCAGGTCTCCTGCATCAAAATCACAAGACCTGAAGCCTCTTGATCTGCAGATTCAACAGACTTCACAGGTGATCATCTTACATACAAAAGCTTGGGAGAAGCTAGAATGGGAAAGACAGAGATGTCAGGTGGGATTTGAGGAAAACAGGTATGCTGGTAAGATGTGAATATGCCTTAAAGATAACTTGAATTTTTTTTTGAAAAAGAGAGAGGGACAGTGAGAGAGAGAAAGATCAATTTTATTTAGTTTCTCACATGGCTTTCGTTGCTCCGACATTTGGTTGTATTCGTGGCGCTGGGGTTCAAACCCGAGTCTTCACATGTGCCATGCAATTACCGTAACTGCTGAGTTGTCACTCCAGCCCCCAAGACAATTTTAATTATGAAATGCTAAATGTGAAAGGATTTTTTTATGTGTGTGGAAATCTATGAAATAATTGAGTTCTGCAGTCATATTTATACATGGCCCAAACAATTTGCCCATGTGTTTGAAAGGTAATTGTCTTCTAAATTATAGTAAAAAAAAAAATCATGGTTCATGTTTTATTCAAGAAAAAGTTTCCTCTAACATCTCTAACATGAATTTATTATTTTGATGGGTAAAACAATCAAGTAAAGATAATCTAATTACCCTTGTTGCTGGAGATCTTTCACTTTCTTTAGGCCATAACTGTGATCATCATTTTACAATGGTCAGAAGTTATAGTATGGGTTAGTAAAAGGAGATTGGGCTACTCTGCATTGGTGTCTACAGCACTTGCAGAGAGTAAAAGGTCTCAGAAAGGTAATTATAGGTGCTAAAGGTGTTGAGTGAATTGGAGCCTGGGTTTCCACAACCACAGAGGGTATGAATGTGGCTGGAAAGAGATTCTGCCAAGGTTTACAAACCTCAAAGTGTTCAAGTCATGGAACTAGCCTGAAGAAAAGAAGATGCGAGTAAGGAGTGCCCTGGCACTTGGGCATTGAGCCCAGCTCTGCATTAATTTGGAATTTAAATTGGTTGTCTTTGTCCTCAGATTGTTATTCTTAATATATGTCTAACACTTCTGTGCACTATATCAACAAGCAACTACCTAAAAGATATATATTTAATTGATATCTGTGAATGATTGTGTGTGTGTGTGTGTGTGTGTGTGTGTGTGAATGATAGTCAACTTTTGATGTAGCATCTTTTGGTTGGGAACAGAGAACATTCTGGTTAGTTGAAGGTGCTGGTCAGTTCCCTGAGAGTCAAGCCATGTGTTCTTTTTTTGCTCACATTTTGCTGGCTATGAATGTCTACTGTGAGGGACATTCTCTTTCACTATAGTAAAATTTTTAGAAAAAGAAAAAATCAAGACTGAATAAAAGGCAATAGCAGAAGGTGCTTTCATCACTGTAGAAAAGAACACTCACATGAATTTGTGACACTGAACTCTTTTTTTTCAAAATAAAGTGTATTTTCTTTTTCCATATTATAAAAATGTATTCCTCTTAAATAAAAATTTAAAATATGCAACAATAAAATAAGAATGCAATTGTAATAATAATAGCTATTAATTGCTACTAATAAATCTCCTAAACCTATTATCTTGAAGACAACTATTGCAAACCTTGGCAACTATATTTCACATATAATCACAAAGTTGTTTTATTTTGAATTATTTATAAAAGTAGGATGATACCTTTTTTTGGGCAATTACTGTTATTAAACCATTTTTGACTTGCCAAAACAATTTCATGTGGTTCAATCTATACATTTTTCAGTCTCTTTTTTTCTTTAGAAAGATATTAATATCTTTCCATGGTAAATTACTATAATTGTTGTATAGTTTTCCACTATGTGAAGGTAAGGAAACTTATTAACCAATCCACCTTTACTGGGTATTTGATTTCCAATTTTTTTCCTTATTGTTAATAGTGTTTCTGTAAATATTCTTAGAGCTAAACCTATCCCACAAACTCCCAACTTCCCCTATTTTGAGGGACATTCTTATAACCAGAATTCATAGGTAAAAGCACATTTTATAAATATATTTTTTTTCTACAAATGTCCTGTAATGTTATTTCCTTTCTGTGGTTGTACTTACACACAAATTGTATCATTCACTCCTTGTACTAGATATTATCAAATAACATACAGTGTTTTGGGATAAAGCTTTAGACCTTGTGTGTGTGTGTGTGTGTGTGTGTGTGTGTGAAAGAGAGAGAAGTATAAAAATGTACATAGAGAGAGAGTTGGCTAAGTATTGGATCCAATGCGTGGATATCATTATTTCACTGGTTCGGAAGTATTAACACAGTGCTATTTAGAGACTATGAATACAGTCTGCACTGATCAGATGAAACCTCTCATTCTTGAAGTGAACCCCTCAGGTGAAGTCAAGTAAGAAGGATTTGAATAAGTTCCTGGCTGTTTTTCCACTTTGGGCCTGTAGAAACCTCGTCTATAATTGCCTTTTCGTTTTCCAGCATCTGTGTTTCCGTTGCCCATTATAAACATCAACTAAATCTTGAGGGATCTTTCCTCACCTGTCCTTGACTGTTGAGTCAGACAGCAGAGATAATAAAACTTGCAACATGCATTTGCGTCATCATCCGGATGCAGGCTCCATGTTGAAGACTACGCCATTGTCAAGTACTATTATTGGTTGTGTTGAAAATAACGCTTGAGTAACAACAGCTGTGGTTCATTCAAGAGGGCTGGAGCAACAGTTACAAGAGTGATTAGGATTTAAGGTGAAAACCTATTAACCCAGGGCCTTTGCCCCAGAATCTCGTACAGTGAGGTTGGACCTGATGGTGCTGCCATGGCAGTGAGCCAGCGTGGGAAACGTCCGGGGACCTGGAGCCCACACACCTGCTCCAGCTGCCCATCAGTGTCTTCTTGCCAGCTCACCTTGCCCTTCACTTTTGATTTCCCAGGACTTCACGTATGTCTTTTCTCGCTGTCTTCTATGTTGTGGAAGTTGTGAGGGCAGGATCACAGTGTGCTCACCTCTCCGGGGTCTATGGAGACCCTAAGGAAAGGAAGACAAAAGTGATGATAATAGTTTTTAAAGAACAATCACAGTACATTATTGGCCTATAAATTTATAGAAGTTGAATTAATAGGAATGATCCTCATGTTTCCAAATTAGGAAATAAACTTATTAGGGTCAAGGACCCCAACAGAAAAGAGCAAAATTAATTTTAACTCAACCATTTTACATCAGTAGAAACTATTTAAATATGAACAACATCATTGAATGGGAAGGAAGGCAACAAATTGTGATAAAAAGATGAACTGTTAGAGGGCAGAGAGTTGGGGATGGGTGGGTTGGAAGGGATGGGAAGAAAACCTGTCACAGGAAGCCAGTTCCCTTTCTTCCAACCAATTATTGGTCATTTTCTATAAGAGATAAATGAGCCACTTACTTCCAACTCACAGATTGTATCTCAGAGAAGAACAGTTCTTGATTTTAGCTTTCTTGATCAATTCTCACGTAAGGGGTAGTGGAAGCAACCAGAGAAACCCAATATGTGGCCTGACTCAGCTCAGCCACAGACACTCTAAAATCAGAGTTAAAGGTCAAGGGGTCCAGGCAGCTCCTTAAAACACAGATGTACCCACACTTTCCCAGTCAAAGGTCCTAAAGGATGGAAACACCAAACTATTTATGTTCCTGGTGCACCAGGAACACTCCAGACCATTTATGTTCCTGGTGCACCAGCCACCCTGGCTTTTGGACCATTTTCACTTTTACTTCCAAGGATTTCCAGTGTCCTAGCCTTTGTGCTGGCTCTTTCTTCTGGCCGAAGGGTCCCCATACCCACAGGCAGCTCTTTCTTCTTATCATTCAACTCAAAAGGCACATTCTCAGAATAGTCTTCCCCAAACATTCTACCCAACTTCAGATCCTCAAACCCTGCCTCTTAATGGCTACACTCTGTCTTACTGCCTCCACAGTAGTAGGTTATTTGTACATGTGCTTATTGTGTGTCATTCTTCACCGGAATATAAGATTTAGGCTAGAGCTAAACCCAGGCTTGGGTGAAATGTAGTCAAGTTCATGCATTATATCCAGCAAAGGCGTAGCAACACATAATCTAGGGCAACCATAGATATGTAGGGGGCAGGGAGGAGGGGAGATCGGTGGAGAGAGTGGAGAGGGAGGGAGGACAGAGAGGGATCCAGGGAGACAATCAACAATGTAGCATACTCTTTAACCCCCTGAGAATCCAAATAATACTTATGCAATCATTTAGTTCTGGAAAATTCACAAGCTAAGTATTTATATTGCTTATAGGGTCAAAATATAGAAGAATCAAGAGACTGGGCTGTGGGTGATGTTAGGGTAATTCTGGTTTAAGAGCATATGCATATCATATTGTTACTTTAAATGCATTTATGATTGTATAATAATTCAACTCCTTAATTTAAAAAAGATTCAAGAGAATGCAGACTGTCTTAATCATCATTGCAGAAACTTAATGTGTGTTTGTTGCATGAATGAATAGATACAGAACCTCAAGTCGGTTCCTTGCTTTGCTTTGTTTCGTTGTTGCCAGCAGTAGGACCACACTTCACATGAATCTTGTTTACTCTGTCTTGTCACTTAAGACAATTTCTTTTTTTTTAAACAAGGTAAGCTAGGCCATGTGGAACAAACAAGCTTCTCTTGGAAACTAAAAAATAGGAAATAGAAGGGGACACAGGCATTGGCTCAAGACAGATTTCCTGAATGGGGTGAAAAGAAGGAGCCTGCCATCAGAACAAATACAAGTGTCCTACCTGGGATATAATAGGTGACATTATCACACCACAGGTACAAGAAGGAGGTGCTATTGAAATGCCAAACCACTGTGTGGGTGGAAGTTCTTCCAGGAGCATGACAGAGCTTCAGAGCCCCTGAAGCAATCCACCAGGAGGTCATAATTCTATCTCAATTTTATATGCTTGTAAAGGAAATGTCTACATAAAAGTAGCTTTCACACAAAAATACAAAGAATCCATGTTTCTAGAGTCTGGGTAGTGTTTTGCTAAATTTTGAGTAGTTTACTGTCAAGACAGATAAGTACAATGAGATTAACAGCTGAAAATGGAGGGTGGGGGAGAACATCAAACTCGGCCTGAAACTGAATCATGTTTAGCCAGGGGTAACAGGAGCCAAGAGGATTTATGAGCATTCCCAAATTCCTGAGATTGACATTCCACTTAGAAGTTTCTTAGGTTTCTCTTGCTTCTCCATGTTGCAATTATTAAAAAGAAAAAGCCACATGAGGGTTATTTTAACAGTCTCCCAAACAATTAAATCCCATAATTCTAGACAAGTTTATATTCTGAAATTTGTTCAGAGAATACTCCTCCTAACATCAGTAGATGTTACTGATTAATGAAAGGAGAGTCATGGCTTTGGCTGAGAGAGAACTTCATGCTACAATCAGGGCACAAGTGATCTTTCACTTTTCTGGCTGAAGATTATTTACTTTGGCCATATTTAGAATAACTTGATATATGACAAGATTTATGAAACTTGGACAAAACTTCCGAAGCATACACAAGTGCAGCCGACAATATGGAATCTCTCAGTACAGTCTGTATAGAAACAAAGCCACACATTTCCACCCTGCAAAGAGCTGTGTTAAAATTTCTCTGTAAATGCAATATTTTCTCATCTTAACCCCTTTTAAAATCATTTCTGTTAATGCTTGGTATCAGCAAAAATTAGTGTCTACCTTGGATAGTATGAAGGTACAGACTGAGTAACGGCCCCGCTGAGACATGCTCACATATAGATGTGTAGTTGCAAATGCATGCAGACATGAGCTTATATATAAAATAAGTAAAAAGATAAAGTTGATAAGTAGAAAATTTGGTCACAGAAGGTCCCGGAAGCTCATTAATATTGAAAGCTTCCCAAAATTTACTAAATTAAATTTAATTAGTTTTTAAACCAAATTCAGAGTTGCTGGTATCTAAAAACATATCCATTCTCTAATTTAATTTTTACTTGTTCATTATAAATATATATAATATTGGGGTTTGTTTTGATATAATTATGAAAACATAGAAAATGATTTGCTCAAATTCAGTTCCTAGTGCTTCCCCTTTTCCTCCTCTTTTCCCATTCATCTACACTTCTGCTCTACTCATCTTTCTTCTATTTATTTGTTGTTTTTTAATTAGTGCATTATGGCACATTATTTAAATAGTGCAAAGGTGAGGTTCATTTTGGTATAGTCATATTCGTATAGAGGAAAATTAGGGCAGATTTTTTCTACCATTCTTCTCTTTTCCCCTCCCGTCCCTCTCCCCCTCAATACTCTGCCTCAACTCTAAGATCTCTCTTCTGTTTCCATGGGATAACCTCCCCTCCTTTTTCTTTTCCCGTATTTTGCTCTAATTTTCACATAGGAGAGAAAACATTTGACCCTTGATTTTTTGTCTGGCTTATTTCACTTAGCATGATGTTCTCCAGTTCCATCCATTAACCAAAAAATGCTGTGATTTCATTCTTCTTTATGGCTGACTAAAACTCCATTGTGTATATATAAAACACATTTTCTTTATCTATCTGATGATGAGCACCTCATCTGCTTCCGTAGCTCAGCTATTGTGAATTGTGCTGCTATAAATACTGATGTGCCTATATCTCTATAGTATGCTGTTTCTAGACCATTTTGAAACATACCAAGGAGTGGGATAGCTGGGTCATATGGAGATTCCATTCCTAAAAACAACCATTTTGTCTACTATGTCTTTCATTGTTTAAAGTGTTTCTTCCAATCCATTTCTCTATTAATTTAAGCTATTGAATTTGTTGTTGTTTTGGTGATTGATCTCATTCTCAATTTATGGAGGTGTGCTGCATTCTCTGTATGTGTGTGTCTGTGTGTGTGTGTGTGTGTGTGTTTTAAAGCAGAAACCATGTCTTTATCTTTTTCAGATTACATGTTGTTTTCATGTTTTTAGTATCATAATCTTTCAGAAGTGCAGAGAATATTAGTTAAATACAGTAATGTCACTTTTCACCTTAACTGCTTCTATATTTTATTAAAAAATGAATAGATCACTATAATTTGTTTCCTTCATTCATTGTAAGCATAGTGTGAATATGTCATTTTCATTTTATGTAATACATTTCATTGCAACATCTTATTCTCATTCATACCAATCAATATTCATTGAAAAGAAATGTTACCAAGAATCAAACCATACTTCATTTGGAGTAAAAATAGTTACCCATTTAAGGGTAATGTTATGCCAGTTTTTCTAAATATCAAAGTTTTAAAACCAAAATTGCAACTGTTAAGTGGAATTTTCCAGCCTGAATAATATTTCTAGAAGGTCATTTAAATAATTCCCTAATTTCTACTTATTCAATAATGTCTTCCCAGACTGGATTGGAGACGTTCTTTTCAACACAAGCCAAATTCATCATGAGATGGAATGTTCAGGTCAAACTTTAAACATTACTTTTGTCAGCAATGCTAGTGTTTATCCTGTATATAAAAATAATACATAACCCTTGAGAACATATGACTTGATTTAATATTGTTCTTCTCTCATGTCTATGTTCTATCTATAGCAATGTATCCATTTGAGAGTTACCTCAGGAGAGAATTAACACTTCTCTTGCCTCGGAAGTTTACATGAAGTTACATCCAAGTTCTCATTATCCTCTTTTCACAGATGTTGAAACTGAGGCTTAAATAAGTTAAATAATCAGCCTCAAGTCAAATACCTAGAAAGTGACATAACCAGAAATAAAATACCTAATTAAGACAGAAAACAATCAACCATCTTTGCAATCTTAGATTATAAATATCCTATACGGTGATTATCAGCACTCTTTACAATTTCAAAAACTTAATCATAAAATTAATAATTTCAGATGAGAAGAAAGTGTTTGACATCATAATTTTTTTGTTTGTTGACTTTAGCATTTTAACATTTACTATGAGGTCTGCAAGTTCATGAAGAATCGAAACTGTGCAGCACTGAAATTAATCCAATCAAGCGTTGGGTCAGATTAGTCCATTAAAGCAGAAAAGGTGCTACAAGTACATAGCAGGCTCTAACTGAATGCTCCAACTGAAACAAAAGCTACCACAGGAAAGCTCCTTTAGGCCTGCAGATCCTCACCTGCCGCAGACAGATGAAGAGACGGGGGGAACCAATTGAACCAAGGTGGGGCCTGTGGAGTCAGCACCCTTCTCAGATCCCAGCCCCTTGTCCTCTGTAAGGCCTTAGACTGTCAACTGGTTACCCAACCGTGAGCTCCACTGGGCAACTTTTCTGGTGGTGAGACAGCAACTTTACACCGTGTTTAGAGGTGAGGTCTCTAGAGCCAGACTGCTTGGACTGAAATCTCACTTGGTCACTTACTATCTGTGCACATCAGGCAAGTTATTTAATGAGTGTGTCAGTGTTCTTCCTCATCTAGGAAAAGGCTGAGAAGTAGTAGTGTATGGAATATGAAGAATGGATCATGGTAATAAAGCTTAGTAACCAAGGACTATGGTTTTTATTAAAAAGGCTTCCACTGGGATTGGAGCGGTGGCTCAGGGTTACAGCACTTGCTTGGCATGTGTGAGTACACCAGTTCAAACCCCAGCACCATGTCCACAACAAAGTCTCAGAGCAAAGAAAGTCACATGAAAAACTAAATAAAATTGATTTTCTCTCTCTCTCTCTCTCTCACTGTCCCTCTCTCTTAAAAAAAAAAAAAAGAAGAAAAGGCTTCCACTAACTCCAGTGCATTTGTTTCTATTTCTCTAGTAAGTTAATGTTTAAAGAAAAAAAAATCAAAAAAAGAGAGAAAACCCCAAAACTCCCCCTCCTTCCCATGCTCTGCACTTGAAGAAAATTATTCTTACCTAGCCAAACCTATTACTTCTTTAAGAAAGAATAGAAAAGTTAGACTGGCTTAGAACCTAGTCTTAGCAATTGCCTCTACGTATTTGCCCTTTAATGCTAATAACATCAGTGGTAAGATCAAAAGATGCCCTTAATATGCACCCCCTTGATAAACTCAGAACATAGATCCTCTCTCCAAAAGCTAAACAAGATAAGCTGTGTTAAAATAAAATCATTCCTACAGAACCTCAGAAGGAGATAAAATAATTCAAAAAACCATAAACACAGCAAAAAATAAAAAAATCAATATATATCATCTATAAAAAAATCAGCACACATATATCATCTACAAAAATAAAAATCAGCACATATACATCATCTAAATAAGACTAAGATGCATATGGATATGAGGAGAATCTGTAACACTCTTAGCCTAGGTCTTTAGGATAGGATTAAAATATTACCCTTGTTGGCATTTATTCCATGTGATAAGAAAAGACTCGAAAATTTGGTTTGAAAAATACTCAGGTGTTAATGCTCTGGTTCTATCAAGCTTGCCCTAGAGACCTGCCCAACCCCCACTCCACCCCAGAGATGCAATCCTGTTCTGGTCTGGTGGGTACTGTCATCAATGTGACCTTTACGGAGGTGGCTTGAATGAGTTATCACTATGAAGCTCTTGGAATGAAAAGCACCACATCAGAACTTATTGTGCTTTGCATTTTTTATGATTCAAATCTTTTACAAGAGATGAGCAGCTCCTAAAGATATTAGGAGAGTGGTTTATAAATAGGAAGTAGCTATAGTTGCAATTCATTGGTTTCTGAAAAGCTGTAATTGCTACATGCATATTTTTATCGCAGAAATGTTAATTGAAACATTCACTAAATAACAGAAAAATGGCAGGACTATAAATAACAATGCTACTTAAGGAGTGCAGAGGATTATTTTTAGAAAACTCAGAGGCATGGGTTTTGTTTCCTTCCTTCAAGAAGGCTAATAAAAATACAATTCTCTTTTGGAACAGAGGACCATCACTTAAGGCATTTCTCTTCCTGTGTTGCTAAACCAGCAATACCCACCTGCGCCCCCAGCCTGGAGCAGGGCATCCCAACAGAGCTGCCATTTTGTTTCTGCTTGCTGAAGAACAGGCTGGCAGGCTACATGCATGCAACTGTTTTTTATCAGCTATAAAGGATAATTTTACTGTATTAACTCCATAAATTTGAAAGAGCCAGCGAGGCTTCTTTGGCCTAATGGCTTAATTTTTCATTCTAATAATAACTGACTGCCAGCTGAAATGAATAGGAGAAAAAAACAAACATTACTGTTTTATACCATGATCCCTGATAGACATACCACTTAGGAGGTTCTGGACAGAGAGGTTTTGCCCCTTTCTAACTCACCCCACAGAGTGATAGCATGAACAGCAGGGAAAGGGCCTGATCTGATGGTACAGGAGCTGACGGGAAAGTGCCCAATCTGCCCATGCTGAAATCCACAATTGACCAGCTCCCTTTCTCTCTTTTTCTCCCCATCCCCCACTTCTACCATTACACCCACAAAAGGTGAATAATTCAATTATTCACTTGTTTGTATAGATTTTTTGGTTGACAACTTAAAACAGTTTCTTTTTAAATGCCAGGACAAATCTTGATACATATAAGTGAAAATAAGGTCATGCAAGTTTGTGCCAACAAGCTACTCAGGCTTTATTGATTTATCTACCTAATGAGACTGAATATCAGCAAACTGTTTTTCATTCTTTAAAAGGGTGTTCACTTTCTGGAAGGTAAAATTAGTGAATTCACATAAAAATTTTCTATTTTGGGGAATGCAGCAGATTTATCACTAAATCAATCTCGTCATCTACTCTTTTCTTCTTCCTTTATTGTTTTTTTGCTAACAATTTTGATTCTTTATTTCCCAACCTTAAAACATTTTCTATTTTCCTTCTTTCAACTATTAATAATTTTTCTTTTTATAACTGTCCTAAATTTTCTAAGAGAATAGCTGTTACCTTCAAAAATTGAAAATGGTCAGTGTAATAGGGGGATGGCTCCCTAGGATGCTTGGAGGCGTAGGGAGGGGGATGGGGAGGAGGGATGGTGTATGAAGAACTCCTAGGAGACTGGAGAGTGGGAATA
>PVKS010003582.1:26594-63660 GCA_004027875.1 Aplodontia rufa
AAGAGGGAAGGACAGTGTGTATATGTGAGAGAGAAAGAGAGAGAATCAATTTTTATTGAGTTTTTCACATGGCTTTCATTGCTCTGACACTTAGTTGTGTACGTGGGTGCTGGGGTTTGAACCCATGTACTTGTGCATGCCGGGCAAGCGCTGTAACCACCGAGCCACCGCTCCAGCCCTTTATTTTTTTAAAATGTGTTCCAAACCATTTTGGAACATTATCCATGTGGAAATTTAGAATAAAACTTCACCGTACAATAGCTGAACTGAGGGCAACCTCAGTTGATAAAAGGCAGTAAAAAGATAAAGGTCATGTTGAGGTCAAGTTTTCAAATTCAGAACACAGCACTGATGTAATGGTGGGATATAACCTGTAGTACATAGTTCAGTTTCTTCAACTGTCCAATGTTATCCTTTATAACAATCCTTCCTCCATACAGGATGCACTGTGTCACCTCTTTAGTATCCTTTAATCTGGAACAGTTCATCAGAATTTCTTTTCCTTCATGCCTTTGTCTCACTGAAAAACTACAGGTTGATCCTGTTATAAAATTCTCATAATCTGGTTTTTCTGCTATTTCCTTATTAGGTCCTGTTAAGCATTTTGGCCAGAATACTCCTTAAGCGATGTTTCCATCTCAGGTCATTTTATAAGGAGAGTCATGGTGTGCCTTTTATTATTAGTGATATTAATTTTGATTCCCTGGTTAGGATGTCACTGTAGTGAACATCCCTAATACAGGGAATTCAATATTTAGCTAATGCTTTCCTTTTTGATCTTTCCTTTCCTTTTGTTTTAAAGACTAAAGATCTAAGGATACATAGTGAAAGTATTACATTCACTTGCCTTATTTGCCTTATTTTTTCCTTTAAATGTAGTATTTTGTTTGAAATATATTGAGTTATTTCATTTCTCTTTGCATTGGGTTGGAAGGTCGTTTTTCTTCCCAACCTTGTTTTGTTTTATTTTTTGAGTTTACAGGCTAATTACGTGATTCCAAACATCATAATTATCCAAAAAGCTACACTCACAGAAAATCATTGCCTTGTCTGTGAATTCCACCTTGAGTTTTCTCCTATAAGAAAATTTTGTATGTTTGATTTGTCCTTTCTTTGTTTCTTCTTACACAAACGTGTCTGTTTTCTTATTTCTCCTTCCTTAAATAACGGAGAGCACTCTGTACATTCTCCTTTGCCCTTTGTTATTCATCGCCTAGCACTGTTTCGGGAATCATTTCTATATCTCTACGAGGTCACGGATGTGTTCCTTATTCTTTTTACAGTTAGATAATATAGTACTCCACTATATTTATGTACCACAGTTTATTCAGTCTTTGCTTGGGCAATTTAGCATTTGCCAATAATTTGTTCTTATGCATAATGCTTGTTAAAGGTGTACTGTGTGGCGGGGGATGGAGGGGGCTGGCTGGAGCAGTGGCTCTGTGGTTAGTGTTGCCGGGCATGCCCAAGTACACAAATTCAAACCCCAGCACCACGTACACAGCAAGTGTCGGAGGAATGAAAGTGATGTGTAAAACTGAATAAAATATTGCTTCTCTCCTTCTCTCTCTGTCTCTCACTGTCCCTGTCTCTCTTTGAAAAAAAGAAAAAAAAAGTGTACTGTCATGGGGCTGGAGAGAGGTGGTTCAATGGTAGAGTGCTTACCTGGAATGCAGGAGGACTCTGGATGGATCCCCAGCACTGCAAACACAAATAAAAAAGGAAAAACAAATCTGGATGAAAATATTAAATTAACTCCTCCCCCATACTCTTTAAAAAAAGGAAAAGAAAAACATGATGAATCCTCAGGCTAAATTGCTGGGCATGGAATTTCTGAGCCAAATGTATTTTGTAGTTTTATTAGGTATTGTCCAATGCCTCTTCCAAAGGTAGCCACATTTTGGATTGCCACCATAAATGAATGAAAATGCCTGTTTTCCAATAGCTTTGCCAACAGTATGTTGTCATCATTTCTAATTTTTTATTAATTTAACCAGTCAGAAATAGTATCCAGTATCTTTAGATGTAAACATAAATTTAATTGTATCCAATATATTTGAATTTGTATTTTTATGAATGAAGTTGGACATCTTTTAATAGATTTCAGGGTTATTTTAGCATTTAAAAAATTATCTGTTGGGGCTGGAGTGGTGGCTCGGTGGTTATGGCACTTGCCCGGCATGTGCAAGTACATGGGTTCAAACCCCAACACCCACATACACAACTGATTGTCAAAGCAAGGAAAGCCATGTGAAAAACTCAATAAAAAAATTGATTCTCTCTATCTCTCTCTTACTTTCTCTCTTTAAAAAAAAATTTATTTAAAAAAAATTACCTATTTAGAAGCTTCACCCATTTTGAATTTAGTCTTTTCCCCTGCATTCTTAAAAAGTTCTTTGCATACTAAAACAATACCCATCTAAGATATCATTTGTGAATGTTGTTTCTCACTTTACCATTTGTCTTGAGACAAATGAATGCAAATGTTGAAATCATATTAATGTAATGTGTTAATCTTTTATTGCTTCTAGATTTAAATCATAGCAAAAATCTTCACCTAAACCTAGGTTATAAAGACACATACCAATGCTTTATCCAGTTCTGTACAATATTGTTTTTATACCTAAATATCTGATCCACTTGGAGGTTTATATTTTATATGCTTTAACATATGAGTTACTTTTAAAATTCCATATGCAAATGGCTATCTACTTTTCACAACATTATTTATCAAAAAGTCCAGTTTTGTTCCTAATTTGAGAATCCTCTATTGCATAATAAATTACAAATTAGCACATGCACTTAGATTTATCTCAGAGTGTTCTCTTGCATTCCACTAATCTGTCCCTCTATTCATTCTCCAGTGCTGCACTGCTGTAAACTCAAAGGTTTTGAATACATTTCAATATTTGGCAAGACTGGTATCCACTCTTTCCCCCTAGAAGCTTTTCATTTTCAATGTTTTCTTTGTTAATGTTTGTTCATGCTCACTTTTAAATAAGATCTTTAGCATCAAGTTTTCCTAGCTTTCAATATAAATCTTGTGCTGGGAGCACATTAAATTCATAAATTGGAAGAAAGTGACATTTTGTTTATGTCAAGACCTCGCTTTTCAGACTGTTTAAGTGTACTTCTTTTGTCTTTTGGGTGTGTTTTAGAATGATCTTCATAGTTTTTCGTATCATGTCATAAAGTTCATAATCAGCATTTGGCTGTTGTTGTTGCCAATATAACAAGCTTTCTTCTTCTGCCACACTTCTTGCGAGTTGTTGTGGGTCTATGTGAAGACTAATGATTTTTGCATGTCAATTTATGGCCTAACACAGTGATTAATGATGAAATACTTTATTGTTAGAGCTAGCTCAATTATTATTTGGGGTTTCTACCAGGTATACTATCATTTCATCTGTAAGTAAAAGACTTTAATTTCTTCTTCACCAATTTACATGTTTCCATTTTTTTCTCTTATCTAAGTGCAATGGCTGACAACTTTTGGGCAAGATTAAACATAGTGGAGACAACAGAAATATTGGCTCATTCATGATATTAATGAAATTTCTCCTCCCATACTATTCAATGATCTGGTACCTTTACCACTGAAGTAACCACTGAAGTAATCAGGTAACCATCTATTCTTATTATCCTTGACTTGAGGGTTTTTTTTAAGTAAAGAATTGCTATTGAATTTTGTCAATCTTTTTCAGCATACATAAAAACAATCAAATAATTCTTACTAAAATGACTTACTAAAATGATGAACTTTACTAAAATGAAGAGATTTACTATTATTCCTGTTTGTATTTCTGATACAAATAGTACTTGGTTGTGATCTAATTTTTTGGTTCATTTTATATTTGCTAATATTTCATTTAGGACCTTTGTTTCAATGTACAAAAGTCCTTTGTATCAATGTCTAAGTGATGATGGCTTGCAATTTTCCTTTGTTTTCTATTGATATCAGGTTTATGAATCAATATTACACTAGATTCATAAAAAGAATTTCAATATTTCACTTTTTTGTATGTTGAGACATTTTATATAGCAGGTGAACTAATAAAGACTTGAAAAAAATATGAGATATTTAGGTATAGTCCTTTTTTGGAGTAGTTCTTATTAACTTCTTTAAAAAATATCTGTCTGTGGGTTAGTTTAGGTAAACCCTACTTTACTTGGAAACCATGTATTTTATTGAGATTTTCAAATTCTTTGCATGCGTTGTATAAAGTAACTTCTTATGATTTTTTAAAATATTTACTATAAATCAATAATTGTTTATTCCTTTTCATTTCTTACTTTGTATATGTGTGCTTTCTCCTCATATTTCTTGATTAAATAGTGACATGTGTGTGTGTATTAATATTTTTTCTAAAGAAAGAGGACTTCAGTTTATTAAATTGATCTGTTTTACTATGTTCTACTACATTAATTTCTGCTTTTAGCTTTATTGATTCTATGTGCTTCTCTTTGTTAACTTTTTTTCTGGATTTTTGTATTGGAAATTGAAATCATTTTTTAAAAAATTATATTGATAGAGCAGGTTAAAACTACAAATATTTTCTGATTGATGCTTTAAGTAGATCATATGGATTCATATCATTATTTTTCAGAAATACTTTAATTTCTTCTTGTATATTTTGGAGTATATCTGTTCATATTCTTCTGTTTGCTTAAAAGTATAATTTTTAAAATTCCAAGTACTATGTGTTTCAATCTTTTTTTTAGTTTTAGCCTTATTTCATCAAAATCAGAGAATTTTTCCTTAAATATTTACATTTTATAATTCATGAAATTCTCTCAGCAATCTGTTATATGATCAACTGTTGTGAATATTCTACACTCGTTTGGCAAGAATATATATTCCCTACTATCAAGGAAGTAACATTTAATATACTTCTAAAAGTCTATCTTATTGATTATATTGTTTATTTCTGCCATTTCCTTAATTATATTTAATCCATTTAGCCTATTTTGCTCTATAAATAGTATTTGAGTTACTACTATCAGTGTTTTTATTTTAGTTTGATACAAAGATATTCATAACTGTTACATTATGAATTGTAGCTGAAGATCTCCATTTTTTTCATCAGTGTCTTTAAATTTTCTTCTATTTCATTCTTTCCCTTCATTGACACATATCTAAGGGTCACATCTTGTATGATAGTATCTACCAAAAGCAACGTGTTTATCAAAATATGACCCCCTCAACGTACACCCCCTTTTCAAGCCCTTTCTCTGTAAATAATGCAATGAGCCATTCAGACTCAGATCTGTGCTCATTTTTTTTCTCTTTATGAAAGTGAGTTCTGTCTGTGCTCCATCTATGATATTGAATCCTACCTACTTTGTCCCTTGGAGTCACCAAAGATCCCCCTTCTTCCTTCTCTCTGCACCCCTACATTTGAGGAGGCAGAGGAAGATCCATTGGAATTTGGTAAACATTTCTCCAATTACACGTAATGCAAGGTTCATGATATACAGTTCCTAGTAGTAATGCTGAAAGCACAGGTGTGTGGTTCTATTTGCCGCCATTTTCTTACACACAACACTTTTAACTTGAATTGGATGCACTGGATCCTTTGGGTAGGATGTGATTTTAAGTGTGACATTTGATGTGAAGAGCAAATATCCTCACTCTCTATTGTTCAATTTGACCCTTCTAATACTACTCTCCTTTGGCATATAACCAAATATTTTGAAAAAGCTTCATTTCAATTTTTGAATAATCATCCTTCTTTCCCAACTTAATTGTTCCTTTTTGGAATAGGACACACTTTATCTGACCCAATTTGCAAAGGGTGATTATTCATTTCTTGCGCAATGTTTGCATATTTCTTTCAGGATGAAGGTATTAAGAAGACTTGTATTTCTTATTTGATGAAATTTTATCTATCATTTTCCACTTGCCACAAATAATATTGGAATGAATATTAGATCTACAAGAAGTGCAAAAAGCTTTGGTTTATATAAAATTAGCATGAATGTGATGATTTGTGAAACCCACACTAAATGATCGATTAGATAGAAATAAATATTTGGCTCATTTTTCACCCTATAAAACTCCTAAACATAAATATATGTATTTGATAAGAATAATCAGCAGCCACAATAAAGGGAAACATAAGAAGCAAACACAAAAGAATATTACAGTCCACTAATATGAATTTAAAACTTCACTCTCTTATTTGAACAAAAGCTATTGTTGGAAAAACTAAATCCCCCCTCAACTTTTTAAAAAAAAATAGAGTCGCAGATGGGACAAGGAATACAGTCCCAATCTCAAGTAGGTAAAGTTGTTATACTTTAAATCCAGAAAAATCATTGAAATATCATTATTAGATGAGTTTGTGCTCATGATTTTCATAGTATGTGTAGTCTTTTTAAAGTTTTATATTCTCATGCATCTGGCAAATATGTCTGAAACTTTAGGATCTATGATAGCATGTTATTTTGTGGACTTGATATTGGACAAATTGATAAATTTGACCAGTTGCTTATTATATAGGAGGTAGTGGTTGTGATAAATACACATTACGTACGTATTATGTATAGGTGATCAAATCGTCAATTAGCAAGACTGTATTCTCAAAAATAAACAACTGAGCTATTAAACAGGAATCTAACCTATGGCATATATCAGCAAATGTCTGAAAGACAGTTTGCTCATTTATGTCATGAAGTTTAAGACCTCAGTCTCAAGAAAGGTTTGATTTAAATGTAATGAGCAGCAGGAATGTTGCATATAAAGGCAACCCAGAACTGAAAAGCTTAATAAGGTAAATGATCCCTGGATCTGCTAATGAGTGGTATATCTTAAAATTAAAACAAAAATCTGGGTCTCTGGAAGAAAAAAAAGTATGAATAGCTTCTCTTAACATCTTCTTCCTCCTCTGCTTCTCTTTCTTTTCCTTAGTCATTGTCATCAACTCTTAAATTCCTTTAGCAAGTCCTCTGAAAATAAACTCAGTAAAATGGTGACCAACCCAACATGGAGCATTTTGACATTAAGAGTACTGTGTGGGGGCTGGAGCGGTGGCTCAGCGGTTTCGGCGCTTGCCTGGCAAGCACGAGGACCCGGGTTCAAACCCCAGCACCACGTACACAACTAAGTGTTGGAGCAACGAAGGCCATGTTAAAAACTAAATAAAATTGTTTCTCTCTTTCTCTGTCTCTCTCACTGTCCCTCTCTCTTTAAAAAAAAAAAAAAAAAGAGTACTGTGTGTGTGTGTGTGTGTGTGTGTGTATGTGTGTGTGTGAATAGATAGCAAAGAACCCACTGTTAGATTTAACTACAATGCACCAGTAAAAGTGTGGGGAGAATACTTGTTAATTATGCCGTTGTTGTTACTAGATCAGAGAACTCACATCCCTTTCAACATTGTTGCTGGAATTATTTTTTGAAAACAAATCAGCTTTATTTCTTCACTCAGAGAGAGAGAGAGAAAATATAAAGTCATTCAGTGTACTAGGATGTATACCAAAACTATTTTTATAAGAATTCTGGATTTTATAATCTAGAACAATACACATGACAAAATCTTTAACAAATATGTTGAGAGACTGAATAAAGATTGCTCATCCATATAAATCAGATGCAAATATAGTTAATTATATAGTTCATATTAATAAAGTTCTAGTAAAAGGTATTTTAAGGTAATTGGTTCTAAGTTTTCCTTAGCAAAAAAGGTAATGTTTTTATAAAACCCCACTTAGATTCACAATGCCTACCAATTCAATAGGCTATCTGTGAAATAAGGGATTTAGATGAGAATTTTAGGGTTCACTAATAATCTCTAATTCTGAGAAGGAATAATCTTATTGTGAATGCTAATTGTTTTAGTCAGCTACTTTGTTGCTGTGACTAAAAGACCCGACATGAACAATTTTAAGGAACAAAAGTTTATTTAGGGGGCTGGAGCGGTAGCTCAGTGGTTACAGCGCTTGCCTGGCATGTGCCAGTACACAAGTTCAAACCCCAGCACCACATACACAACGAAGTCTCAGAGCAACGAAAGCCATGTGAAAAACTAAATAAAAATTTATTTTCTCTGTCTCTCTCTCTCTCTCTCACTGTCCCCTCTTTCTTAAAAAAACAAAGTTTATTTAGGAGCTCACGGTTTCAGAGTCCCTAGTCCACAGACTGCCAGCTCCATTCCTCAGGGATTGACATGAGACAGACCATCATTGCAGAAGAGTATGGTGGAGGGAAACAGTTCAAGGCATCACATCACCAAGCAGAGAGAGAAACTCCACTCAACAGATACAAAATACATATCCCCCAAAGGCACACCTCCAATAACCCATCTTCTCCAGTCACACCCTACCTGCCTTATGCTACCAGGTAATCCTTTTCAGGGGATTAACTCACTGATTGGGTCAAGGTTCTCATATCCGATCATTTTACCTCTTAGTCCTTTTGCATTATCTCACATATTGAGCTTTGGGGGAACAATTTTCATCTAAACCATAACACTTATCAAACTCATGCAGTTTCTCTGAACTATGAATAAGCCTGGAATGAGGGTTATGTTAGTCAGGTGTGTAGCAGGTAATCCCAAGTGTTATTGGAATCTTGAAGAAAAACAGATTTGTTCCTGTGGAAATGATGTAATCCACTTCGTGGGGTGGAAGATGGGTGAAGGGGATCCCCTCATTTACAATGCATAGCATTCGAAAGCTGCTAATATGTCACTCTTTTATATAGCACCCAAATAGTTACCTTTGGGAAATCCCAAATTATTTCAGTTATAGTGACCACTATGGACAACAATAATTATGGTGCTATTTAGGAAGCAATTCTTTTGTAATGTGATCTAAAAGAAGAAAAGTTTTAATCAAAGCCTTAGGTTCTTTGAGAGTGACAAGAAATATGCAACAAAGGTTGAAGCTAAGCAGTGCTATGGAATAGGGCAAATGCCACTGGACAAAAGCTGCTGTAAATGAAGCAAGTTCAATAATCATTCCACCCAAGCAGAATTTGCTGAGGTGCTCCTGGAGAGAACCCATGCTTCCATCTTTTTATATCTGAACATGGCCCTTTCGTTGACCTCAACACTGGCTTTGCGCTGGATTTCAGAACTTCCTACGTTTAGGTTCAGTACTAACCTCCCACTTGGGGTCTAGCTGTGCTACTTTAGCTCATGAAATGTGTCTCTACACTGCTAGTAGAACATTGTTGATCACGACCCTTACATTGTGACTGAGCAATATGGTACTGAGCCTGCCACTGTTTTTCTCTCGTCCCATTTTCTGCATTATACTACACGTGGCACTCTTCCACCAAATTCTGCCCACACCTAGTTAGCTCACATTTTTAATCTGTTTACAAAGAATTGCTGCTTTTTGCAATAAGTCTTTATCACACCAAACAGATGCAACCCCTGACTTAGGCAGATAAATTATTTATGGCCACTGATCCATGTCTTTCCTTGGTTTCTTGGAGTATCTTGAGAAGTTTCATGGGAATTGGGCCAAACTTTTAAAATCTTCCTATTCAGTTAATTGCCACTGAAGGGCCCTTGCTTTTACTATTTGTTTGTATATTTATATTACATTTAACATGAAATCTGTCCTTTTAATATATTTTAACTTTGCAGTATACTGTAATTATAGACACAATATTGTACATCAGATCTCTAGAAGTTATTTGTTTTTTGTAACTAAAACTTTATGCCTAATGAAGAGTAACTCTATTTCCAACTCTCTCCAACCCAGAGAAAAGCACCATTGTATCACTGCTTCCAGGAGTTTGGCTATTTTAGATACTTCATGCTTGTGTCACCCAGATGAGACCCAGGTTATATTTAAAATCTAAGCTAAAGAGCGCAACCACTCTGGAAAGCAGTATGGAGATTCCTCAAAAGACTAGGAATAGAACCACCACATGACCCAGCTATCCCACTCCTTGATATTTATTGAAAATAACTGAAATCTGCATACTATAGTGATACAGACAATCAATGTTTATAGCAGCACAATTCACAATTGCCAAGTTGTGTGGAACTAGGCCAGGTGCCCACAGATGGATGGGTAAAGAAATGTAGTCTATATACACAACAGAGTTTTACTCAGCCATAAAGAAGAATGGATTTATGGCATTCTCTGGTTAATGGATGGAACTGGAAAACATCTTGTTGAGTGAAATAAGCCAGACTCCAAAAGTCAAGGGTCAAATGTTTTTTTCTCATATGTGGAAGCTAGAGCAATGTAAAGGGTGGAAAATAAGGCAGAGGAGAACCCCTGAAAATTGAGGGAAGTTTAGTGAGTGAAACAGAAGAAAGAGATTGTGGGGAGGGAGGAAGGATGGGAAGAGAAAGGAAACATAGACTGAACGTGACAAAATTTTGCTATAAGCATACGTATGTACTATAGTGAATTCCACCTTTATGTATATCTATAAAGCACCAATTTAAAAAACAATAAAAAATAGAAGGAAGAACAGTGGGGTACAGGAAGGGGAATAGTGGGAGGAAGGAAGGAAGGAAAAGAGGAAGCACTGGGGACTGAAATAGAGCAAATTAGATTCCAAGCATGTATAAATATGTCGAAATGAACTCTACTATTATGTGTAACTCTAATGCACTAATAAAAGAATAAAAAATCTAAACTAAAAGGAGATCTTAAAACTCGTACGAATTCATGATCTTTTTGATCACAAATGTACCTATAGTCATTGCAAGATACTAGAGAAAATAAACACAAAGAGGAAAATTACCCATGAAATGTGCAGACTATTTCCCTGTTTTTTTACTACACACTTAATAGTGAAGTGTGAAATGACCAACCTTCTGAAATCTAAGCCAAGACTTGGTCAGCAATGATTTGGGCTCTTTCTGACCACTTTATCATTTTATTTATGACTAGTGCTTGCGATGGAGCATGGCAACAAAACCTCCAACCCAGATATCTTTTTTTTTAATTTTCAAGGAATGTTTAATAAAGTAGACAACATGCTTATCTAACATGTAATTTTTATGTCACTGTAACTAAACATCCTATTCACTGGGTAAAAAGGACCTGCTCTATGTGTGTACACAGTGCAATTAAAAAATACTGTAATTATAATTTCACATCATAATTTGAATATGTTGTCCAATCTATTTTTTTCACCTGGGGAAACAAAATTCCTTTGACAATCATTTGAGGCTTGAACAAAAAACCACAACTAAATCCCTCAGGAGCATTCCACAGTCTTCCAAGAGTCAGACGACACAAGGGAGGCTTAACGACAGCCTTTTGTTTTTATTTATTTATTCATTTATTTTAATGATTTTCCTTTTATTACAATTCAGTCTTTGTGAACTGTAATCTGGAATTGGTTCTTTCATACATGTCTTTACCCAAAACGTTTTACAGATTAAAACTGGAATATAGAAGGAAAATACAGCATTTAATTTTCTTGCTGTCCTTGAACCTTTGTGTGAAGTATTGGCTAAGACCTGAAAATTTCAGGGCAGGCATTTCCGGATGACAAAATCTTGACTGTGATTTCAAGTGTGACTTCAGTGTATCTAACCTTGAATGTTCAAATCATTACTATCAATCTCTGCCCCTCCCCAAACACTCACACCCACACACCAAAGAAATCTGTGGTCCAGTTTTTTTTTTAACGCTTGCATAAGTATAAAAGATTTTTAAAATGAGGAGAGGTAGCAGCCCCACTCAATGCGACAGGAATAGCACTTAGGAGAAATTGTGCATGAGTTCCAACCGGGCAAAAATGGGCTTACCCTCCAGGAGAGGGCAGGCTTTCTGGGCTTCCTCCCTAAGAAGTTTCTTTTTAGTTCTACAGCCCATTTTATTGATTGGATTATTTGTGGGTTTGGTGTTTAGTTTTTTTAGTTCTTTGTATAACATCAGCCTTTGAGAGAGGACATTGCAACTCGCAGGGTCTCATCACCCAGAAGGATGTTGGTGGCAATCACAGAGCAGGAGCGAAGAAGTTGTTTCTTCACGCAGTAGTTATCCCATACGCCCACTTCTGCTGTGACCATAGGCTCAACTGTGTTCAAGTCCGCACCTACAAGATGACCTGACTCTGAATGCTCTGCTTGAATTTTAATTAATGTTTCTTGAAGGTCAGAGCCAGAGTTCCGAGCAAGAACTTTGGGAATAGTAAGCAACGCGTCAGCGAATGCCTGGACCCCAAGTTGGGCTCTGCCCTTTATGCTGGGCTTGTATTTAATCAGGGCTCTGCCATTGCCACTTCCACCGCGCCACCACCTGGAACCACACAGCCATCATCAATAGCATTTTTGACCGCCCTCAAGCTATCTCTTATAGCTTCTTTGATTTGAGCGAGTGTGTGCTTATTTGGTCCTTTAACCAATAATGTGACAGAATGGGGATTGTTACACTTCTCAATAAAGGTGAGCTTCTCTTCTCCCAATATATACTCATAGACAAGTCCTGCATGTCCCAAGCAGTCAGGATTTAGGTCATCCAAAGAGTTCAGAGCTACCCCACCACAAGCAAGAGTCAGCCTCTCCATATTTCTCCATGTGGCTCTGTGCTGAGCTACTGTGCCTTCTTTTGCAAGAGCAACCGAGGAAGAGGAGTCGATTCCCTCTTGATTAATGACAACAAATCCTCTATCTGAATCACCACTGACTTTCTTTTTCAGTCCTATTATTTTTTTACTCTATCTTCGATTAATTTTCTTTTAGCTTTTACTAGTTTCTCTCTCTCTCTTCTACACTCTTGTAAAAAAAAAATAAAAACAAAAAAGCCAGCATTCACCTGTGTCTTTTAACACTCCAGTGATACATTACATATCAGAATGTATGTACGCTGGGCATGTTTCTTCATGTCAGGGTGGTGAGCCCCATGTCCAGAACAAGCCCTCTGATCAAGCTCCGTCTGTTTCAGATTTGTTTCATCTCCATGATCTCAGCCGTGAACAGGGCAACAGGTTCTTTTATTTTTTCAGAAATTTATTTGTTGAACAATCAAACAAGCTTCTAATGAAATAATATATATATATATACATATATATGTATATATATATATGTATATATTCTGAAAATTAGATTTACCCCCAAGAGCTCCCCCCAATTACCCACCCTTATCCCTCCCCCTGTTTCCCAATACATCTTTACAAATGCCTTAGGTTGTATGACATTATACCTTATCTGGATTTAAAACATGATAATAGACCTCCTTTCTCAATGGCCAGGGTCTAGCTCCAGCCTCCACAGATGAGTGAAGACATTCGACCCTTGGTTCTCTGGGTTATACTGACTTCACTCAGCATGATTTCTTCCATAGCCATCCATTTACTTCCAAAGGCAGCAATATCATTGTTTCTAATTGTTGAGTAGAATTCCATGGTATATATACTAGTTTTTGGATCCATTCATCCAGTGAGGGACTTCTGGGTTGTTTCCATAATTTAGCTATTGTAAATTGAGCTGCTATGAACATCGATTTAAATGGAGTCCACTACAGCCTCTGTTAGGACATCTGCAAATTCAGCGTGAACTTCTGTAGGTGGAGGTGTTCTGGCCACATCTATAAGGGTCTCCTCTGTCCATCTCTCTGCTTACTTTGATTTGTTCCAAAAACTGAAGGGCCTTTTCCTTTGCAGCTTCAAAACCTTCGGTGACTATTCTAGGATGAAGAGTCTCAGCAATGTAAACATCTGCCTGTTTGAGCAGCTCCCAATGATAAGAACATTGGAAGTAGTGCCATCCCAGTGATGTCATCCTGGGTTGTAGCTACTTTTGCTATCAGTGAGGCTGTTGGGTGTTGATTTGCATTTCGTGCAGCAGCACATTGTCTTTGGCAAGCTTGATGTCCCATGCACCTGACACCAGCATCTTCATGGTGCCCTTGGGCTCCAGGGTGGTGCACAGCATGCCCAGCAGCCCTCAGGCCACACTGATGTTCACCACTAGCACTGCCTGGCACAGGCCACACTGCAGCCATGGCTGCCCCACCAGAGTAAGCCCACCACTCAGGGCCACACGGTGTTTTCAGCAGCTTCTGGAAAATTCAGGCATGCCTCCACCCCCCCCCCTCCACCATCCCAGATGTCTTGAGTAGCCTCTTGGAAGCAACATTCTGCTGTAGGTTGATGATCCAGTACTCAAGATCTAGACATCCCCTGCAGAACTCAGGACACAGACTCAATACATGAGAGATCTGACATGCCAGAGGTAATACACACATATTGCAAAGCCACAATCTTTATCTTCTTTCAGAGGTTCCAAAGTAGGGTTTACTTTATTCATGAATGGAGAAATAATATCTTATACCTATATAGCATCGTAATCTATTTTATTGTATCCCCTTTCTCTACCAATTCATTCAGAGAAGCCAAAGCTACATTTTCCAAGTGTAAACAGCTTGAGAAATTTTAGTCTGCATTAAGTCAAGTCTCTGGAGCACATCACCATGGTGTAGAATTTCTGATTTCCTCTAACTCAGTGCCATAAGGTAACTAGAGTCCCTGGAAAACAGTACCCCGCACCAGTCACCATGTTTGGACAATGGCCATGCCTCACTGAATGCTTCTTAATACTTATGCTTTCCTCAGCACCTGCGGTTCTCAGTGACACTGCCTCCTATAATCTGCACTGTCACTTCATTTTAATCTTAATTGTGCCACCATTACTTACCAAAAAGATATTAGGGTCCACCAAGATCTGTTGCTCGCGGTCAGTTCCACCCAATCAGAACAAAAGGTGCTGATCTCTCTTGAATTCTCCTACAACAGACCTGTTAATGTCCCAAAGCAATGATGGTTTTCATTATCAGTGAAACGTGTGCACTCCCTGTATCTACATAAATAATCAGCTAAAGCAGAGGTCCCCAGAGTAGTTTCAAGAGTGAAGCCCTTTATTTAAGTGAAATACTGTGTAGAGTCACTCTAGTTAAAGGTAAGATGGAGAATCCAGAGCATTTCCTCTTTCTTCTGTTCCTTCCTGCCCCATACCAGCCTTTACTTTTTGTTGCCTGGACTACCACTGAGAAATTCTAGGTCTGGTCTAGAATTTTGCAAAGCTCCTTTTGTCCCTCCTGGCCATATTTCTGCAGAATGCTGTTGAAACACATATTATCAATAAGCAATGCTTCCTCGGAGGGAAGAGCAAGTCTGATTCACCTGTCCATTCTAGATAGTGAGTGATTGATGCCCAGAAGCTATTTGCTACACTGGGTCCTGCTCATGGCTTTCCCCCTTGGAGGTTGACCCTCTGGCTGTTCTAGCCTATCTCACCCTCAACACATCCCTGCATCAGGATGCAATCCTAGTCCCTGATGAAGACTAGATCCCTGGATCCCCACAAACATGAACTAAATTGAATTAGATATTTTTAAAAGCGAGAGGGACAGTGAGAGAGACAGAGAAAGAGAGAAACAACTTTATTTAGTTTTCACATGGCCTTAGTTGCTCCAACACTCGGTTGTGTACGTGGTACTGGGGTTTGAACCCGGGTCCTCGTGCTTGCCAGGCAAGCGCCGAAACCGCTGAGCCACCGCTCCAGCCCTGAATTAGATTTTTGATAGTGCTAAAGAACAACTCAAATACATGGTTGATTTGGGTAGATTTTACCCTGAGACCCAACTGTAACATGTGTGATGCTCTTAAGTCAATATAAAGTAGTGACAGTTGAACAAAAGCTGTGCAAAATCATCAGAAAGTCAATAGGAAAAAGATTCCCATGAAGTACCTGAAGCCAGTTATCTTTGTCTATTGTCATTTAATTTCAATCCATCTTTGAATTGCAATTTTCAGAACATCTTAGTGCCACTTCAAAAATTTTGATACCAGTTGTCACTCTTTCTTTTGGACGCTGTTGTGTGGCATGGACTGTACCTGCTGGCCACACTTGCCTTTTATCTAGAATGAATCCAACATTTCTCCTCTCTGTACAGCCACCACCTTGAGCCACACCAAGAATTCAAATTACACTGTAGCTATTATGAGCCATATTTGTGATGAATTATTAGAAAAATGTTTCAATTTCTATGAGACCTGATGCTTTTTATTGCAAAAACATTGCCACTCCATGAAAAAATATGAGTAAAAAATTTATTATTGGTATCAGTATACTTTGAAAATAGTGTAACTATATACTTCTGAAAACAGAAGATAGAAGACACAATAAGAATACAAAAGAGTAAGGGAGAAATTCTTCATGGGCAATAACTTAGAATACTTATATAAGTATACTTTGAAGGATGCTGAACACTCACATATGCACACAAAATATATACCAAACATACATAATGTGCATACATGTATATATAATTCATATGCATATACTCGTGTGGTCAATAAATACATTATGTGTACATATTTACGTATAAATGCATCATAGTTATATATATATCACATGTATATTTATACATGTATGTATGAATTTATAAAGTTTCTAGTATTTGGCTTCAGGTTCAGATGGATTTGAATAGATGAATTTCACTTGGTGGTAACAGGTTTTATTATAAATAAAAAGTACTAAGTATAAATAATAGTACTAAACTCTACTACCCATAAAACAAAACTTAAATCAAAGGCAATGTATACAAAACCTTGCAGTTGGGTGTGTATATACGTATGTGTGTGTGTGAGTGTGTGTAATACAAGAGTAAAATAAGACAGCTGGGAGCTTGTTTCTCAGCTATGGTGGCTAGAATCATTTTTTAGTGCAGGAATGTTCTGTGAGGAAAACATTTTATCATCCTTGGGTCTTAACCTGAGCATTTGGGGTTTCACACAACTTCTTTTCTCTACAAAGAACACATCCATCCTTGTTAGAAAACCACACAGAAGTCATAAACACACAAAAGAGTCATTAAATGGTTTCTTTGCTGCTTAGTTTTTAAACATTTTATTCCAACTGCCTGAGGAGTCATCATTTTTCTTAATGTGATAGATTGCAATACTGAATGTATTTGCCCCCTTGAGTTGCTGCCTACAGCTCTGAGTGCTATATGCATCTCCAGCTTCCACAGACTCTGCAAACTCCTTTTCTGTTTTAGTTTGTGTGGGTTCACACACACTGAGCTGCATTTTGAGAAAAGAAAAATCAAAGTAAAACTATTGGAACTATGAAATTTCCCATGACCTCTAAGTTAATTCACATTAATTTAGACATGTTAAAAAAATAGGTTTTTGGTTTACAGCAGTTAGGAAATCTTTGAAAGTTGGCTAAAATGCTTTTCTGTATTATAGGCCAAATACAACCCAGAGTAACGTACATGTCATTTTATTAATCATAAGTTCTCACAGTATTTAATGAGTCAGTATCTCTTCTTTAGCTCATTATTTTAAATTGTGTGTATAAGAACAAGATCATGGTACTCTAGAAAAATTCTATACCTATAAAGAATAAAATTGCATAATGTCATCTTAGGACTCTTCTATGATTTTGCACTCATTCTATTTATTCAAGAAGTGATTCTTGGGTGTCCATTAGGTGCTTGGCTTTGTCAGACAGCAGAGATATGAGGATGAGCAGACATCATCCTGAGTTCAAGTACTTGCAGTCAGTAAACACATATGTGCAATGAAGTATTAGAGGGGCAAAGACAAAACAAGGTACTGTACACAGAGAGGGTGAAAAGAAGAAGGGAAAAGTTGATTTGGCAAATTTTGATGAAAGAGGCTGGCATTCATGACTCTATAGTGGTATTGATTAAGAGGAGGTGATTCTCAGAATAGGACATCCTGGATTCTGAATTTGAATGTGGAATCTGCTTTTTAATGGCAATGTAGATTGACTGGTATATTGAAGCCTCAGATTTGTAAACAGCAGAACGGGATTGACAATGGTGACTTCCCCAGAGTTATGAGAAGATGAAATGACAATATCCAAAATGTAAATGTTTGGGAGAGTATCTGAAAATTCTCAATAAATAGAGATTATTACAAATCTTTTTTTTTTAAAGGAGACAGTGAGAGAGAGAGAAAAAAAAAGAGAGAAGCAATCATTATTTAGTTTTTCATGTGACCTTCATTCCCCTGACACTTGGTTGTGTACGTGGTGCTGGGGTTTGAACTTGTGTACTCGCGCAGGCCAGGCAAGCCCTATAACCACTGAGCCACAGCTTCAGCTCTGATTATTACAAATCTTAAGAGGATTAGTTTTTTTTTTTTTACTAATCTATCTGATGAAATTAAAGCAATAATTAATTTCACTATTAGGAAAATATTCCCTGAACTAAGGCTATCTCCTATTCTTTTATTTATTTATTTATTGTCTACTTATAAATTGGTTCATTGGGGACCAAAGCCAGGCTACTACTGGAATGAGAATATTGCACATTGCACCAGGTTGTTGACAATAGCCGATAGACTTAAGGATTACTATCAGCCAAACTGCATAATAGAGGTACAACAATGGTTCTGGAACAAAATAGATATATAAGAGTTAAGGCTATCTTGTTTTGCATTGTACCCTAAATATGGTAGATATGCTTATCAGAAGGAAAAGGTAGCCTTTTTTTATTAGAAGTGTATAGAGATACAATTGAGGGGGAAAGGTAGCCATTTTGAAGATACCTTGGCAATGCAATTTCAGAATGCTTACAAAAGTCCATATGTTTTGACACACCAATTCCCTTTGTAATCCATTTTAAGTAGACAATCTAAAATATCATAAAAAGAATTTGCATAAGATGATGTTCATCATAGCATCAATTATAGTGGAAAATCTCCTCTGGGAGAGACAACATTAGTTGTGATCCAAGAGGTTTTTACTGAGATAGGGAAATATTCACATTAAAATATATAAAATCAAGAAGGCACAATGTAACCTAAACTACTAAAAAAAATCCATGAAAGAAAGACTAGAAGGAAATAAGTCAAAATATTAATAAGGATTTCCTCTTGGTGGAGAGAATAAATTATTTTTCCCACCCCTTCCAGTATTTTCAAAATAAAAAACACACATTGCTTTTAGAATCAAGTAAATAAATAATTAAAGGATTACAAAAAGAAAGAAAAATGCAGTGCAGTTCCATGAAATCCTTCAGTGGAGGAATGTCCAAAGGAAGAATTTTAAGTGAGGGTTTCTCTTTGGTCATCCATCTCTATCCATCAAACTGTCATTGGTGGCCTCATACATCCTTTCTTTGCTCTGAGTCATGTAAAATAATTTGCTTTCCCGACAATGCATCCACTGTGTGGTACCATCTTTTTTACATTTATTCACATCCTCATGTTCTGACCTGGAAGGCTCTGAAAAAAATCTGTCCCCAGAGAACAGAATGCCTTTTCCAGCAGGGACTTGAGCTAGGAGCCAATCACTGAACAGAGTTTTTATTAGGAAAATGATGCTTTTTTTTTTTTTTGTGTGTAACTGTGAATAAACTCTTGCTCAATTTGACCACCTATACATATATATATATATATATTCTTGTGCTTTCTTTTTCTTTCTTCGGTCATGGTTAATAGAGAGGTCTCTTCCAATGGCCATATTTGAATTTTATGCATAAATTCATAGACATTGAAAGTCAGCCTTAGGCCTTCAGGAAACTCCATATGTCAGCTTTCCATTTCAATCCTACATCCAACTCAGGTACAATTTGTGCTCTCAAACTGCATGTGGCCTGAAGAATGATCGCTGGGCTGTTTGAGTTGGCTTTGTTTTGTTTTTGATGCTAATAAACCTACATTGTTGACTACCATAGTCACAAAATTAAATGAAGGGAGTTAAATAAGAGGGTGAAAACAATGAAAAAATGCAAACCCTGAGTATCAATGGTATTGTGAAGTTGGAAACACAGTTCATACCTTCAAAATGTTTGTTAATCTGTAGTCACACTATCCACTATGGTAGTTACGAGCTACGAGTGGCTATTGAATGAAGTACAGTGACTCCAAATTTAGATGTTCTGAAAGTGTAAACCACACACCAGATTTTGAAAGCTTTCATACAAAGAAAAACAATGTGAAATATCTCAGTAATTTTTATATTAATTACAGGATAATAGTTTGGGTCTATTAGGTTAAATAAATTTTATTACTAAAATTAATTTCACCTTTTTTTCTCTTCTCCCTATAGCTCTAGAAAGTTTTACATTACATATGTTGATTGTACTTGTGATTTATATTCACTTGTACATAAAGACTGAACCACATGAAAATGATCAGGCAGAAATAATTAACAATAATATTTATTGAAAAATAATCCTGAGGAATATAAAAATGAACATACGCTACATTTAGCAACAAAGACCATAAATACTCTTAGTTCAAAAGTAAAAGAGATAGGCATGGACAAGGTGAGAGCAGGCCTTGAAAAATGTGTACAGAAATTCACAATGGTCCTTCCACTTAATGGCCCAATCCACTCTGGTGATTGTTTGATCTAGGTCCCTCCGATTATGTTTTAGTCTAATTCCTAACTTTTTAAACATTAATTCAGTGTCTTGAACTTCTATTCTACGTTATGATGCTGTCTGTCTGACTCACTTCTAAATTGAAGTGCATATATAAAAAAAATTGAATCACTTCAATGATTTTAAATCACTCTTCAATGTGCAAAGCAATTTAAAATTACTGGAGTGCTTCCAATTTTTATTAGTCCTTGAATTTGGAAGTGATCTAGGCTTTTCTGGGCATGTGCAATGCACTGTGACTTAAAATTATTAAGCTCCCATACACCCCACCACCACCCTTATTTTTAAGAAGCTGATTTTACTTTGCAATGGAAACCATCAGGAGGGGCTGGCATGGAAATGGCAGGATAACTAAAAACATAGGGAAAATAGCTTCCATTTAATAATGAGAACTATACTTTGTAATTAGATAGTGTCTTGCCCAAGGATCTCTAAGTGCTTCATAAACATTAGCTCATTCATCATGAAGACATCTTACAGGGGGGTTGTTTCCAGTGTGGGAGGGTGGTGGTAGGGATGGGTAAAGCCGTTTAGATTGGCTTCAAACGTTGAATTTGGTAATTTGAATGATGTGAGAGCTATTTCTGGGACATTTATTTTTGGTGCTACTTTTTTTTTCTTTTTCCAAAAAGAAGGAGGTAATGTAACACTGTCTGATCCATTTGCAAATGTCATAAGAAATTAACTTGGCAATGTAAAATCTGCTAAATAAATTGCTTATACCAAATAAACTCCAGGAGCAAACACAAAGTGATTAGTTTCCTGATTTAATTACTTTAGTTAAACTTTAGAAGAAAATACATAAACCTTTCTACCATTTTCTTTCAAGTTAATTCCTTCCTGTTTAACATATACGGAATCGACTGAGCCTTAAACATTCATCTGCAGGAGGGTTTATCTGAGAATTCTCAAATCATAGATTTTTCTCTCTGTTATAATATGAGAAGCTCTAATCAATAAAGGAATCTTGTAGGAGTGGCTTAATGCAGAACCCAGAATAAGAGATTCTGTTTTTAAGTGTGGCCTAGGAAGAGGTTGCCTGCTAGCTCTTTCCTGTGATGGGACAGATTATTGAGGCTCACAACATGAGCACCATGCCAGGCATTGAAAACGATAACAAGGATTCTCATCATGAGGTCTCTAACCAAACAGGTTTGTTTAAAAGAGATTTCAAGTGGGCTCATTCTATGGTAACACACTGGAAGGGCTTTTTATAATCTATATCTGGGAGATCTGAGTAATAGTCTCTATAAAACATTATGTGCTATGATGGGGAAGAAAAAAACCCTTTGTTAAGAGATTCTAGCCCACTACTAATATGTCTCACACAATAATAATATGGCTTACCCAGAAGTGTTGATGGAATCCTTGAGAAAGGCCAGGTGCTTCCCTGCTTGTTATAAACAGACAAGCAACACTGGCAAGTAGAAAAAGTGAAAAAGAAGTGCTTAAAAGCCTATGACAGACGAAGAAATAAAAATCAGGTCAACTGAAGTGACCTCCACAAAAATGACAGAACAATTGCCCAGTTGCTTGCCTTACAGACCAAAATTCAAAAATTGTATATATGAACATAGAATTTTAGTTTCAGCTCCTGCAGAGAACTGCAGATTATTCTTCCAAATTTCTAGTGAGCAATTTCTGTAGCAACCCAGGGCCCTACCTCTCTCACTGGTTTCAGTAATATCTTAACAAAGGTGATCTTAAAACAAAACCTAATGTGAAATACGTGTGTTTTGTGCTTGCAGTGTTTTTTTTTAAATCTCATTTTGAACACTATGACCCAAAGACGGAAATAGAATTTACAGTAATGCCAAGATTAAAAGGAATGAGCCTCTTGTTTAGAAAATCAGCTAATCAATATGCCAAACTTATTTTTAAAATGCTTTAATTTTTTAAAATACAGCATGTCCGCTTCAGCTTCCTGTATTTGATTCAGATAATAAAACTTTCTGTATGACTAATGCAGTTTAGCTAAACAAATTAGGGAACCACACTGTGTATGCTGAGGGGAAAGTTTCCATCAGCCATCACGATGCTCTCTCTGCCTGGGCAGCGGGAAAGGGCTGTGAACCAGGCCAGGTCAGCAAGGCTTGCATTTCTGTGAGGGAGAAACAGGAAGCCATGAGGAAAGGTACAGTTTCTTCACCTAGGGACTCTGAGTTGCTTTGGAAAGAGAGAAAGGAGGAAATGCAATGAGCACCTCTCCTATTTTCTTGGTTGCAAAGCGCCCCCTTTTAGAGTTAAGGCAACATGAAGCGAATGTCAGAGAGATCCAGGGGAAGCCACCCAGGGCTACCAGGGAAACTCTGATTACTGGTCTCTCTCAGGTTTCTATGGGCTGTGGCCTGAAAACCACAGAGTGTGTTATGAATTGAATTTCACAACCACCCCTAAAAAAAGATGTTGAATCCCTGACCCTCAGTAACTCTGAATGTGGCCTTAACTGGAAATAGGGTCAAGGCAGATAAAATTAGTTAAGGTGAGGTCATATTAGAGTAGGGTGGGACCTCAATCCAATCTAACATTCTCATAAAATGGAAAGTGATGAGAACAGATGCCTAGAAGAAGATCATGTGACCACAGAGGCAGAGACTGGAGTGATGCAGCTATGAGAAAAGGAACACCCAGAATTGCCAGACACCAACCAGGAAGACACAAGGGAGGATTCTGCCTGAGTTTTTGGAAGGAGCTTGGCCTGCTAGCATCTTGACTTTAAACTTTTCCAAAACTGTGATGATGTAAGACATTTATGCTGTTTTAAGTCACACAGTTTGTGGAACTTCATTGCAGCAGCCCTAAAGAGCTAAGCTGGGGCTTGATCCCCATCATTAGGAATTCTAGAATTTTCTGGAAGTTGCCTGATATTGGAGAGGCTGAGTACAAATAGCTGTGACTGAAGTAGAAACGAGACCTAAGGTTTAATAGTGATTTTGCCAGAAACTAGCTCTGTGGCCTTAGTCAAAATGAGTTCCTCCCCCAGGCTTCTGTCAAGTATTTCTATTGTTCCTTCAAGTATATTTATTGTTCCTTCCAGTTATTTTATGATTTGTGAGTTTTGAGCTGAAATAGAACATTTTTGGTGAGGGCTTGGAAAGGAGGAAATCAGGTCAAGTTCTTCCTATTTCCAAGTCAAGTGGGTAGATTAGAAGTATGACATTGGATGTTTGATGTGACTGCTTATTTAATCTCTGTCTCATTTCTGAGGTCTATGGATGGCAACTGCTCTCCCATATCACCCATTGGCTGGAGAGGTAGCTCAGTAGTAGAGCTCTTTCCTGGCATGTGCAAGGACCTGGGTTTGATCTCCAGCACCACATATACAACTAAGTGGAGGGAAAAAGAAAAAGATAAAAAAATAAAAGTTCATTCTTTCTCTCTCTCTCTCAAAAAAAAAAAAGAAAAAGAATTTTGTTTACTTGGGACCCCCATAAGACTTTATGATTTTTTCTATTTGATACAATATTCCAGTATAAAATAGACAAATTTCATAATAACTCATATTTCAATTAAGAAAATCTAGAATCCCTCTATGGATCTGATATTTCTCTAACTTAATCTAGCCTTAGCCAGTTCATTATAGCAAGTCATCATTTTCATATTTTGCCACTTGTTCCAATTTTACCTAACAGAGGGTGTGCTTATCCCAACTCATTTCATTCTGATTCTGTGACTTTCTTTAATAATGAAGTCAGAAAAGGAAGTGTGCATTTCTTTCTCATCCTCATAAGTGTCAATGAAGATTCACGGTGTCTCCCGGGAACTTTTTGAACGAAAGAGAAAATCACTTGAAACCTTGAGCCTCTTAGATGATCTGGAACAAGTCCAAGTTCCTTTGATTGGCAAACAGCACTTTGACTTAGTTCAAGGTACCATTTCTTCTGTCATGGTTTCTGCATGTTGGTCTAAGATTTGAGACTGTGGTTCTCCTTATAGCTGCATAGAGCAGTGGACATGTAGAGATGCCATTTGGTCAACAAAGTGGAGGACTGGCAAGTTTAAAAAAGGGTGCTGGCCTACCAGCAAATCCAGCTCATCTGTAGTTGACAAACAGCTCAAATTGCTAGCAAAGATCATCTGGCTCAGTTTCATTTTCCAAGGGAGAAAACTTAGATGCATTGAGACTGCTATTTGTTCAAGAGCCTGTCTTTAATACTTTGGTTAACTTTGAGCTTGTCTCCATATTTTTTATTATTATATCTTTCTTCTTTTTCCTCTGGATAAAGATTGTAGAAATATTTAGGATCCTGTTAATTATAAAGATGGATATAAAGATGGAGGGATTTTCTATAAATACATAAAAGTCAGATATATCATAGGATTTTTGTACTTTCTTACAAAATAAATGAAGAGTACATGATTGAGGAATAGTAAGATGGCTTTTACTCCTAACTGTAAATTCATGTCTAGCTCTAATTTTTTTTTTAACTTTTCTAAGTTATCCCCAACTACCTCACTCTTTTATTCCACCCTATTCCACTAAAATTTCATCCCCCATCATTACATTTCAAGGGATATCCTGTCCAAATTATTTAAATTGTCTTATGTCTTATAAAATGGAAATAAGATTTTAGTTTTTGCTATTGTTCAAATATTCTACTTAGGCCTTACATTAATTTATATTATTGTTTTCTTTGAAAATATCTGGTATTATTTTTATACTTAATACATCTTTATAGTATTCATTTGAAAAATGGTATAATCACACCCACTTACGTTCCTTCCCATCTCTAAAGAGAATGTAGATAACCCTGCTTTGGAATTCTGATGTTGTAAGATGCTATAATATGCCACATTTTCATAAAGAATGAAAAAGAAAAGGTAAAATTCAGTGTTACCACTGATGGATTTTCAAAAATTATGACTGAAAGTGGTTGATAACTTTATTGTTCACTTCATTTATATTTTGAAAGCAATAAATCTACTACTAATTTGTTCCCACCTATGTAATATAAACTATATTATCAAGATTTTGCTAGAAATAGACACTATTATAGTCTTGGTTAGAAATTATTTTTTATTGCTTGTTTTCTGTCTCTTTGATTTTGTTGATTTTTTGTGGGAGCATATTCACACTACAGGAAAAGTTTTTATTGCTATCTTTCAGTTAGAATCTATAGCCCTTGTTAAGTTCCTGACTACATCATAAAATTAAGGACCAATGTAGTTCCCAAAGGTTCCGATCTCATTGGTAAAAGGCCATAGAGTCAGTGACAGCAAATAAACCCTTGGACAAAAGAACCTTAAAGGAAGACTCATAGGACAATAATAGTCTAAACAATCCATCGGGACAATTGCTAAAAGCAAAAATATTTTTTACAAAATTAAAGAATGTATTGTTTTACAGTAGGCATCTTGCTTACATAAAACAGTTAAACAACTGATATATTTTTATTATCATGCACTCTCATAATGTGACTTGTAAACATAGGCTTACTAATATATTTTGTGTTTAAAGTTTGAAAATTGCATAAACAGATATCTTAAAACATTCTTGAACTAAATATAGTGCACATATATCAAGGAGTCTATGTAAGATAGTAGAGATCAAAAGAAACTATAATAAAAATTATAAATAGCATGAGTCTAGTCTTTTGAAATTTGTCCATGGGAAAGTTTTATCCCTGACTCTAACCAGAGCTAATTAAGATGAGGACCTAGACTTTGTCCACAGAGCTTCTGATGCACAGATACCTGTTGTCAAATACTAATATTTGGGAATTCATTCATCAAATAATATTTAGTTTTCTCCTTTACTTGGTTCTTGATTTACCTGCCATTTAAGTGAGCCATAAATTCTCTCAGAGAGACCACTTTTCACAGTTTTACCTGAAGAAATCAGGAAAACACATTTAGGACTCACATTGTATGCCATAGATCACTTTCAATGCCAAATTTTCGAGTGTCTATAAAATAATTGATTTTATTTTTTTGGAGAACTTCAAAGGCTCCCTCTTAAACCCCCGAAATAGTATAACATGTAAATTGATTTAAATTTTACATTAACTCAGTATTTTTCAGGTGTTAGAATGCAATTTCAATTATTCTTCATTGTATAATTACTACAAGCAATTTCTCTAGTAATTTTATGTATAGTTTATTTATATTTATTTATAGTTTATTTATATTTATAATTTTAATTATATTTATAGTCTCTCAGGGGTTCAATTCCAGGACCCCTGGTAGATACCAAAATTTGTGGATTTTCAAGTCCCTTATATGAAATGGAGCACACACTATGTGCATACAGCTTGTGTGTGTTTTCTATATAATTTAAATACCTGTATATTACTTATAATACTAATTACAATGTAAATGCTTTGTAGTAATAATTGTTATACTGTAATGATTAGGGAATAATGACAAGAGAAGTTTTTGGATGTTTCCAGTACACATGCAATTTTAAAAAACATTTCTAATCTGATTTTGACTAATCTATACAGAACCTGTGCTATCAAAGTCCAATTCTACCATAAATAAAAATGTGTTAGAATTAATTATACTCAACAATTGTGCTGCAGGGATATAAATGCCAATTTGTGGCTGCTAAAGATTGAATGAGTCCCTTAAAATTCATATGTTGAAGCCTAATCCTCAATGTAATATTATTTGGAGGTCAAGCCTTTAGGGAATAATTAAGTCATGAGGGTGGAGCCCTCATGAGTGAGATTAGTTCCCTTACAAGAAAAAACAGGGAACAAATGATATTTCTAGCCCATGTGAAGACACATTTAAGAAGGTGGTTATCTCAAAGTCTGGAAATTGGCTCCAAACCCCTGTGCTTTGGCTTCCTGCACTCCAGAACTGTGAGAAATAAATGATTATTGTTTAAGCCACAAATCTATAATTTTTCTGTTATTGCAGCCTGACTCAATATTTAAAACCAAGTGTCCTGGTATTTTTCTTTGTGTGGATCATGTGAGATGATTTTTAATGTCCCAGAGCATATTTTAGAACCACAATGATTAATCTCTTCCCCTACTCCCTCATGTCTGGTGATTAAGTCCCAACCTAAGAAAACAATGCATTGTGAGTTTTTCCTTGAATTTGTTAAAAAAAAAAAAGTTCCTCAGATCAAATAACCCACTTTGGACCCTGTGCTAGGAACCTCACTCACTTCTTTCACAAATGACTTATAAACACCGATGAAAATGTGAAATCACTGACACTGGCAGCACTTCCAGGAATGATCTTAACAAAGTCGTACAGTGCCAGGAAGGGTTAATGTTATTTGAAAGTAAAAGCTTTCATGCCAATAGCAGGACCACTCTACATGCCTTGCTGGGTCAGCACTATAATGAGGAAAATTGTCTCTAGTGTGCTTGTTTGGCAATGCTATTATCATCTATTTTTTTTCTTTTTTCCCCCTTTTAACATGAGTAAACTACTTGGAGATGTCCCCATTTATTCTTCTTGTTTCCACTCACCCCTGATCCCACCAAGGCCATGCAAGTCTAGCATTTCAATGACTAAATGAGCTACTTTATCATCTGCTTCACCCTGAAGTCTTTTACATATTTTTCTTGACCTCTAACCCACAGACTATTATTTTGACAGCTATCATTAATGCTGTGTCCTGAGTAACCACACATTGACAAAGATGGATGGTGAAAGAGCTGAGCGGTTGAAAGAAATGGACACCCACTTTCATCTTCCTCTTGATTAAATCTAAACCATCCAAAGCTACTGCACGCAGAACATCCTGGGGCAGAGTTGAAACATATGAACAGATTTTCGGGGATACGCCATTCAGAAAAAGGAAAACAATTCAACTATGAAACAAACCACATAAACTGAGCATTGAGAATTCTATACATTTGATAAATTAGGACTGTTTGAGTATCAAATCGGATGAATCAATATGTGGTGAGAATTAAAATACTTCATGGTGCTGTATTGAAGAGAAACCTTGCTGTTATATTCAACAAAGGGAAGCCCAGTGTTGAGAGACATACATTAAACTGACATAGCTGGATGCAAACTTTTATTATGCTTCTTTTAAGTACAGACTCTCATTTGAAAGTTCATGTTGGTCTGCTGTGATCATTTATATGGAACACCATGATCTGTGGTTGCTCTGTAATTGTGAAGTCATTACCAGCTTTGGACCTATGTGGTTTAATTGCCTTTCTCCTCCAGGAAATGACTATGGCTGAATTTGGTGACTTAATTGACATTATAGGAAAGGCATCTAGTGAACATAGTAATGATAGGATCCCAGAACCCGGTAAGCTCCACATTGATAAAGAAGTTGTCCAGCATGTTAAACCTGATAAGGTAAAAGTGCGTACCAACTGCAGAGCCTAGGGTGACAAAAATAAAATTGATGGGGAAGGATGTATGATATTGATAAGAAATAGTAGTTAAAAGGGGGATATTAACTTGCTCAAAAATGTGGTCATGACATAAAGTAAACGAAGAATAAATATATTAATATTGGGAGACAGGAGGTGGAAAGTAAAAACACCGTACACCGTATTTAGGGAATGAAGCCTCTAGGCTGGAAAAACCACAGAGTTAACTACTCCTAAAACTTTCTTTCTCTAACATTATCAAGACTCTAGTAATCTAATGTTTCCCAATCCTCCCCACCTCTACCCCAATTCAACTATAGACCATGAAATGGAGATTTATGTAAGGATGGTCATAAAATCACTGTCTATGATGTTCTTTCCAATATTATAGATAAGAATTTATCCAGAATGGTCGGGTATATTTCCTGAAATCCAGGAAAATAGACAAACTTGGCTCTTGTGATGATATCTGGTCTAATTATTCTATGCTTCAAACACACTTCTTAGAAACACCTTAAAATATAAAATATTTAAGTTAATTTAATATTTGCCTCTATTTTTTAATTCTAAAGGGAGAGCCAGTAATAATGAATGTCTCAAGAACACTTTCTCCCTCATTTTAGAGTCATTGAAAATTATTCAGACCCTCCCAAAAGGTATTAGCATGTAATGGCCACACTTTTGTTTTTCTGTTTGAGAAAATAGTTTCTCATATTTGTCAAATCTTTAAACCATATCTGGCTTGTAAAAGACTGGTTTTCTCTTTCCTTCTCTTTGTTAAGGTGAAAACATAGGTAAATGAGCAAATAAGTCTAGTTTATCTTTCAGAGGCTGCTAAAGTCAAACAAAATACAAAAAGTCAACACGGTGATTTGTAGAACTTTATGATTTGTAGAACAACCAGATATGATTCTTGATTTCTTGATTGGCTTTTTTTTTTTTTTTTGGCCTCATATTACTACAAACTCATCCTGTCCACTGGTTCTCTTCTAAGTATTCAAACAATATTTACTGAGCACTTCAAGGATAACTATAGATTTAAGAGGGAAAGAGAGTGAGAAAAAAAAAAAACTCTTAGAAAAGACCAGGAAGAGAAAGGAATCTACTTATACACATATTCCTGGCACTTTTGGAGAACTCCTCTACGCTTAAACCAACAGAACAAAAATTTAGGAAAATATTTTTTTTTAGAAAACAAATATTTAGATTAAGATTACTTTTCCTTCCAACTTTGTAACTCCCCCTCAAAAAAATACTCAAAAAATTTTATGAAAAATACAAGAACTAAGGATATGTTGGTAAAACACAATGTGATGATAGTGGTGGTAGTGGCGGTGAGTTTTTAGAAGCCAGGCTAACTGACAAATATTTAAACTCTATAGAGGACAGATATTAGATATTACCTCTGTTGGTTCTCTCCAGCTGCTATAACTAAACATCATGGACTGAGGAGCTTCAACAACAGAAATTCATTTTCCTATAGTTCTAGAGGGTCCACAGGACTGGTTACTTCTAAGCACTCTCCTTGACTTATAGATACATGGCCATCTTCTGGTGAATTCTTCCAGTCTTTCTTCTATGTGTGTGTTTGTCCTAATTTCCTCCTATTCCAATGACATCAGTCTTATTGGATTAGGGCCTGCCAACTAACCTCATTTATCCATAGTTACCTTTTTAAAGATAATATCTCCAAATACTGTCACATTCTCAGGGAAGGTTAGAACTTCAACATATGAATTTGGGAAGACACAATGCAGCCCATAACCGGGCCTAAGCTATAACATGAGTTTGGGGTTTACAAATTGTAGAAACATATTTTACTAACAAATAGAAAAAACTTTATAAGTAAAGAATGATCCAACTTAAAACAAACAACAATGAAAAATCCACTTTGGTAATTTATTATTTGATTTTGTATCTTACCTGTTTACTTGGATTAAAAAGCAATGTGCTTCCAATAAAAGAGTAAGATTTCATTAAACACATCCCTAATGAAATGGTCCTGGGTTCAAGGGTAACCTGAGATATCCACTGAAATTCTCATCTCTATCCTCTTCAGCCTCACCATGAAGAAGCTAACACTGTCAGATATTATGATGCACCCCTTAAAATTACTCTCTGGCTCCATCTTTACGATAATGTGATGAGTTGAGTACCAGACTACTTCTTAATGCAGATGAGAAAACTAGAAGAGCTAAATTATTGCATGAAGACATATTTCTAGTAAATGCTGGAGGTTGAGTAGTGCTCATTTATGTCTGATTCTAGAAGTTCTGCTCATGACTACTCATGACTGACATGACAGATCTAGAAAACAAAATCTATATGAGCAACAGAATAAAAAACCTTGATGTATACACACAACAGAAACTTCCAAGGATATCTGCAAGATATAGACCACACTGGAGTAAATCCTGTTCTGATTCATCTGTGAAGGCGTATGTGGCCCAGCAAAGGGGAGAAAGAGATCTAAGCAGACCAATGCCAATACTTCCTGAAATAAGAGAGAGCTGCAGTAACAGGTGGATCCAGCTCCAGCATGAGCAGGAGGTTCTCAGCATTCTCACTGTCTTAACTGATGGCCAAAGGACAGACAAGAAGGAAAAGGAAGCAGGAAAAGAGGCTTTAAAAAAAGAGGGCAAAAGCATGACATGATATGGAAGGCAACTACATTTGCAAACTACTAAACTCATTGTGAATGGTTTAAAAGCCCTGAGATTCTAAACTGGCATAAAGAGACAAAATCCAACTGTGGAGTTGTTGAAATAAAAAAAAAATGGCATCAACTTCTATACCCCAAGTAGAAGACTATTTTTGAAAAAGCATCACATATTCATTAGAATACAAAGCACACTTTTAAAATTATGATTTCCAAGATTATTTGTAAATATTGAGATACCTCAAAATAAAATTGTTTAGGTGAACTGTTAATAACAACAGTTATTTTGATAAGATTATAAATAAAATGTCAATATATTTATTAACATACAAATGAAACAAAAATATGTACCACAGGGCTAGAGTGGTGGCTCAGCAGTTATGGTGATTGCCCGGCATGCGCAAGTACATGAGTTCAAACCCCAGCACCACGTACACTACCAAGTTTCGGAGCAATGAAAGCCACTTGAAAAACTAAATAAAATTAATTCTCTCTCTCTCTCTCTCTCTCTCTCCCTCCTCACTATCCCTCCCTCTTTTTAAAAAAATGTACCGCAAAACAGTTCCTACTTTTCTACTTTGTTTCACGTAATTCACATAAATAAACAAGCTACAATGAAAATTATGCTCTTTTCAAAACCTAAGAGGAGAATGTTGAAGGTAGTTCATAACAAAAGGCTTTCTAATCTAGAAAAGGAAATTGCCCCCATATAATAGAAGTCAACTATGGCACTAGGTAGGTAATGGCAGCCATTTAAGGGAAAAGAGAATAGGGAGAAGGTCACCCCTTTGTGGCTCCAGAAAAATCAAAGGAGGTAATTTCAAGCTGCTGTGCATCTTGGTAAGTAAGTAGTCAATCTTGATAATGCAGTCCTTGAAAGTGTAAAGATTTACACAAAATTAAAATCTAGCTGATTGAAAATGGCCACTAGTGCAACCCAAAGACTCTCAACTCTTAGCAGAACAAAATCAACTGGGGAACTATTTAAAAAAAATTGATTTCCACCAGGCACAGGGGTGCATGTCTGTTATCCCAGTAACTCAGGAGGCTGAGGTAGGAGGATCACAAGTTAGAGACCAGCGTCAACAACTTAGCAAGGCCCTAAGGAATTTAAGGAGGCTCTATGCAACTTAGCAAGACCCTATTTCAAAATAAAAAATAAAAAGGGTTGGGGATGTGGTTCAGAGGTTAAGAGCCCCTGGGTTCAATTCCCAGTAGTAAAAGAAAAGAAAAAGAGAGAATACTGATTTCCTCAGATCATCACAGACCCATTGAATGAGATTCACTGAGGTGGGAACCAAGCAGTGTTTTTGTTTTGTTTTGTTTTTTGTTTTCCGAGATTCTGCAACCTAAGATAAAATATGCAACCAAGATTGAAGAGAACTAATTAACTCCAAAGAAGCATCTAGTTAAACAGAGAATATGAGTACTTCATCTTTGACACATTCTTGGTTGACAATGAGCTGCTTGAACTGTTGAATACGGATGGCTTAATGTGAATCCTCTCATGATAACAAACATTTCCCTTCCTTTACTAGGAATGACAAACTCCCATCCAAGTCCCTCATCAACCACCTAGAGTCACACAAGAACTGAGTATACATCAGCGCCATTTGCAGGTGATTAAAAGAAGGAAGCAAAGAGCCTTCAGAGGAAGACCTGTCTTCTAGTCCTTCCCTGCATTTTCACTTCCCCTCCTCTCTGCTCCCAAAGCCCCTGGCAATAATAGCTCCAGGGGTGCCCTTGTGTGCCTGTGGCTCCGTCTTGGCCATGTGCTCCCTCACAGGGGAATGTGCCTTCTCTTTTTACTACTGGCATCTGGCATAGAATAGAGCTTAATAAACATGTGTTGATTGGATAAAGAGATAAAGTGTCAGGTATTAATATTTCTATCATATTCCTTTCAGTTCTATGACTCTAGAATTTGTGGAAACACTTCTTAGTCTTCCAAACATCCTCACTTTTTTCTCTGTACTTTTATGATTTTTCTCTGCACTTTTTACTTTTATGTTGTTTGATAACAACCAGGTTTCTTTACAAAAGGTTGCAAATGATTCTAGAATACATGACAGTATTGTCCCCAAGTAGGTATAAGAATGTCAAAGCTTTACCTATAGCATTTTACAGTGTACATGTTTAGCATGTATTGTTTTTAATTTACTCCAAAGTCTCTGACTTAATGAGTGTCAAGTTTTCTTATGTATACCAGTTTAGACTTTCTGGGGGGTCAAAATAACTGGGGTAAGCAAAGTTAACATGTTCAGGTGGATGACCCATAGATCACATGGTCTGGACTTCCTCAATTAAAGATGACATTTCTAGAGGTAAATGGCTTTGGCAAGGACAAATCCAATGTGTTCTGGGATGACCATGCTCACTCTTCCTTGAAGCCATCCATCCTCTAGGATGTCAGCTGAAGTTCAAACATTCCAGTACCCTTGCGGGTTAAGCTAATTCCATGGAACCTTAAAGATTAAGACATGGCACAATCCATGAGCCAGGTGGACAATGGATAGTTTTACACTAGAGGTCAACTAGCAGAAATTGCCTGGCCAAGGAATGATATGCTATCCCACAAAACATCTGTAATCTTTGGTTATATACACTATGCAGTGCTGATTTAAGATTCTGGGTATTAGAAAGAGAATGCTCTGTGATTTATCTTAAAACCATAGCAATTGCAATTAATCATTGCAATGAAGAAAATATGAAATGAATTTTAAGAGATGCTGCATGGACTGCCTGTATAAACAGGACGTTTTAGAACAAGAATTAAAATATTTACCATAGAATATTTTGTGCTTATGCCATTAAAATAATTAATTGAAATTTTATCTTTTACAAAGCTTTTGTGAGAAGAAAACTGCACGTTTCACACGTTCTGTTTCTTGTGCTGTGTTCAGTTTCTTTCTTTCCTCTGGGATTCTTAATGTAACCGAGTTGAACGGAGCTAATATCTTAAAACTTGAGATAAAACAACAACAACAATATCCTATAATCTTTGTTTTGGCTTCTTATCCACCAAACAACTCAAATTATATTGCTCTTGTCATTGCCGATATTGAATAACAGTAAAAGCTTCATTATAGCTTGCATATCAATCCAGAAATGGAAAGACCTAATGCAGTCATATTTCAGAGGATGTCATCATGGGTATCAATCTATGTATCTGTCTTTCTGTAGTAACAGCAAATTTCTGTGATTCTTCATTAAAATCATTAATTTTTATTAGAAGAGTCACTATAATTCGTTGAAATGTAATGAGGACTATTCATACCAGAGAACCGTCATATGTATAATTCTGTGTTCAGAGAAGTGCTTGCTGCATATTATAACCCTGCATACTTCATGGAAAGCAAGTAAAAAAAAAAACTATGAAAAATTTTTGTTATCATCCATATACACAGAGACATATAAATTTGGGGGAGCACCTTTAGTCCTGAAAATTAAGTAGAAGTTGAGCAAGAAATTACAAAAAATTACATATACATATATATATACATGTATATATAATATATTCTTAAAAACTAATAATAAAAAATGAGAATGAACAGAAAAGTATGCTTATACCATAGCTCAAATCTGAATATAATCTTTTGTACCTTTCCAATACCATGGTTCAGGCATCTTTAGCTAAAATAAAAATGTATCAGATCATAGATGAAAAAGGAAGTCTCAATACTTAAAGTTATTTTAGCTTGTGGGAAGAAATAAACAAAGCATGTTCATTTATCAGTACCTGTCAGTTCCTCAATGAATGGGTGACCTTACTTAGGGCATGGTGACCTCTCTTAAAACAAGACTCTAAGAGCCTGCAACCCAGATGAAGAAAACCTATTAAGAGTCTTAGCCACAGTGTATTACACTTTCTTTTAACTACGAACTTGAGAATGAATTCAAAAGGACATGGTCTTGTTTGTTAGGTAGTATAATTCTTTCCTTCCCCAATGTTTTATTATGAAAATTCTCAAAACTACAGAAAACATGAAATAATTATACAGTTAATATCCTCTGGGGGAGTCTTTTTTAAAGTCTGAGAAAAGTCTTTCTATGCCTTTGATATAACCAATATCATTGAAATAGCAAATTTTATGTCCTCATATATAGCTTATTGAACCTGAAAATTAGGCATATAAATGTTTAGGAGAAAATGGAGATTAGTTAATTAGTAAAATATAGCTTAATGGTGAATGGATCCATATGATTGCTGATAGAATGACTCAAATATAACCCCCTCATTTTTATTTTATTTTTTTTAGGTACTGGATTTTGAACTCAAGGGCATTCACCACATAACTACATCCCCAGCCCTTTTTATTTTTTATTTTGTTACAGGGTCTCATTAAATTGCTGAGATCTCACTAAATTGCAGAGACTGTCCTCAAACTTGCAATCCTGTCTCAGCCTCCGAAGTCACTGAGATTACAAGTGTGTGCCACGATGCCCAGATCAAATACAATGTTAACATTCAGTTGAAACCAACGATCACTGAGATATTGAATAATAGAAACAATATCATTTTCAGATCTCCTCAGACTGTGGTGCGATGTGGATAGAAGAGTGTCGACGGGTGCAGCTACAGGATGCTCTTTCAGGAGGCATGTGCCCGGTGTGGCAGGCATACCACTGCTGGGATTGCTCTCTGCACTAAACAATGTAAAGACAGTAATGGTAGAAATGCCTTTCAGCCCTTCCGACTTCTGAAGGAGAAAGCATTAGTTTAATAAGAGTGTGTCAAAAGGTATAAAGGTATCTCTACCCATCTGAATGTCCCTTTTTATGACTTACCCTCCAATAGGAACATACTCTACCTGAAATTAATAACACTGATATTCTTTTTCTGAAAAGCCTTATTTTTAAGGTTATTGGATATGGCTTTTATTTACAATAGGATATAAAATCTACTTCACAACAATTTAAGTGAAAAATAAGTTTATGCAAAGAAAAATCAGTAGATAATGGTATAGGTATAACGCAGATAATTACTGGCAGACATTATAAAGGTGGTCATTAAATGCCTAAAGTAGAGGATGCTATTTTAATAGTTGGTACCAGGCAGACTTTTGAACAAGACACTGATAAGATACTTCAAACAATGAAGTCCCTCAAAATATGTAGTTGGCACCTTTCTCTACTTATAAAAGACTGATTCCAGGGTATGCTCTTGCCCAAAATTTAGATACATCCCCACAGATAGTGTTCATGAATGCAAACTCTGACAGCAACCCAAGGTTCTGTTTTGTTGAGAGCTCTAGATCTTTTGAAAGAACTATTTTTATTTATCAGGGAGGGGGGCAAAGTATTTTAATTCCTTCCTCATTTCAGTTCAAGTCTGTCATTTGAAAATCTTGTTCTATAAAACAGTAAAAGTGATACTGCTCTAAATCATTAGTAATCAGAGAAATGCAAATGAAAACCACATTAAGATATCACCTTACACCAGTCAGAATGGCAAAGATGAAGAAAATAAACAACAATAGATGCTGGAGGGGATGTGGAGAGATAGGCACACTAACACACTGTTGGTGGAGCTGCAAACTGGTACAGCCCCTCTGGAAAACAGTATGGAGAATCCTTTAAAAATTAGGGATGACTCCACCATACGACCCTGCTATTCCACTCCTGGGAAACTTTCCAGGGGATTTAGAATCAGCACATTACAGTGACACAGCAATATCGATGTTCATAGCAGCACAATTTACTATTGCTAGGCTATGGAAACAACCCCGGTGTCCGTCACTGGAAGAATGGATCCAAAAACTGTGGTACT
>PVKS010003582.1:63760-102281 GCA_004027875.1 Aplodontia rufa
GATGAGTAAAATCAGCTTAACCCAGAGATCTAAGGGTCGATTGTCTCCACTCATCTGTGGAGGTGGGGTCTAGACCCTGGACAATGAGAAAGTTGGTCTAGTAGCATGAGTTAAATCCAGATAAGATGTAATGCTTTACAATCTAATACTTTTTTTTAGAGTTATAATGGGAAGGGGAAGGGAGGGATAAGGGAGGGTAATTGGGGGGGCACTCCTGGGGATAATTGCAATATCCAGAATATATACATATTTTATACACATTTTATATTATTTTGTTAAAATCTTGTAAGGTTGCTCAAAATAAAAAAAATTAAAATAAAATATAAAAAAATAAATAAAGGCCTTGCCAGGGGTCACATTCTGATGGCTATTAGTGAAGAGAGACTTTTCTTGCACACTGCCTCAGACCTGTCAGGGGGGATGGAGATTATGAAGGACACTTGTTGATAAGGTGCCTTCTCTGCCAGTCCCCCAAGACCCCTGATCCATGAGTCTCTGCATCGTGCAGCCTGTCCCTTGCTGGTTTACCTGTGAAGGTGACATGGAGGCATGTGGGTGCTTTCCCTGAATGCAAACATGTCCACCAGGGAAAAAGATGACAGGCATGAAGGCTTAAGGTGGAGATCTGACACGGATAACCAGGGCTCTTGGAGCAGAATGCAGAACAGATGAAAAAGAAGAAATAGATATTATAGAGGAAAATGCTGAGTCCAGAGTTGATATAAATCTGCAAACTGAAAGGGCCCACTATGCTCCAGGCATAGTAAGTGCAACCAGACCTCTTTCTAGCTACTGTCTGGTTGTATTAGAAAAAAGTTTGTATTATGAAACTTTTCAAGCACACAAAAAAATAGTACCGCAAGGCCTCCCACCCTGCCCCCGCCATGTACTTGCGACTCAGGTGTTAACAGTCATCAAACTTTGCCATAGTTACTTTGTCCCTTTTTCTTCTCTTGCTCTTTATTTTTCTTCTTTCCTTTTGTTTCCCATCTTTTAATTTCTTTGCTGAAGTATTTTAGAGCAGATCTCAACTGGCATATTACCCTTTCTGTATTATTCATTAGATATCTCTAAACGTGTGAGCATTGTCTCACATTATCACAAGGCAATTATCATACGTAGTACAATTATCGATAGTCTTTGGTATTATCTAACACCTAACCATAATGTAATTTCCCTATTTATAAAATGCTTTTTACAGTTGGTTTGTCTTAGTCATGATGCAAAGAAAAACCCTGAGTTATAACTGTTTGCTTTAGTGGTTTAAATATGTCCTCGAATTTTTTGACACCCTTCTCTCTAAAAGGTGGAGATGAATTCCCCTTTCCTAGTGGGTAAGCTGGATTTAGCAACTGGCTTCTAACAAGGAGTGGGGCAGAGTAACAGGACATGACTTCCAAGCCTGGGCTATGGAAGACATTGGATCTTCCACTTCATGCTCCCTTGGAGAGTTCTCTGTGGGGGAAGCCAGTTGCCACAACACAAGGGCATTCAAGCACTCTGTGGAAATGCCCAGGTGGGGAGACACACAGGCCTCCAGCTCGCAACCAGCATTGACTCACCAGTCACGAGAGTGAGCCTACTCGGAGGAGTGTCCTGAGTCCTGGTCCAGCCTTCCTATGAGTCCAAGCCCAGCTCACACTGTCACTATACCCACATGAGGCACTGAGCCACAGCCCCCAGCTAACCCACCTTTAAATGTGATCCACAGAAATTATGAGATGATTAATGTTTATTGTGTTTTAAGCTGCTACTTTCTGGAGTCATTTGTCATGTAGTGGTGGATGACTGACAGAATGGGCATTTTTTTTAAAAGTCTCTTTTTTTTTTTTTAAAGAGAAAGGAGAGAGAATCAATTTTATTTAGTTTTTCATGTGGCTTTTGTTGCTCTGACACTTTGTTGTATACGTGGTGCTGGGGTTTGAACTTGTGTCCTTGGCATGTGCCAGTCAAGCTCAGTAACTGCTGAGCCACACTGCTCCAGCCCTAAAAGCCTCTTTTATTTTAACTCTTGTCATGTTGGAGAAACTGAGCCAGTCACTTTGCAGAATGTACACCATCTGGATTTAACTTCCTGTAATGTCATTGAACTTGCTCTTCTGTCCTGCTTTTTGCAAATGGAAGTCAGCTCAATAACCTTGCTTTGGGTTCAACATTTTTGGCATGACTGTTACATAGGGGGCATTTTGTGCATGCACTTATGATCATCAGGAGATAACTATGTCTGGGTGAATCATGTTTATAGTGAGACTCATCAGTGGGTCCTGGGGGAATTTAATGGCTGGAGGGGAAAAGTCCTAAATGCAAGCATGTGGTCAGGGGCACATTAAGAATCTAAGAATGCTCTAACAAGTGAAGCTGGTCTTTATATGTGAGTGATGAAAACAGAATGGAGCAATTCTGGTATATAAAAGTTTAAAATGGATGTATCAAACACATTTGCTTCTTTGGGGAAAATGCCAGAAGGATGTATTTCATTTATTCATGCATTCACTTGTTAATACCACACGTTATTCGATGACCTCCTACTTGTCCAGGCCATGCTAGGGAAGGGCTAGAGCTCGAGCTGTTCAGGAAGGAGTGAAATTATGGACTTGCGTGTAGAGTAGCCATGCGTGGAGTGAAGGGCCCGGTGGCGAACCTAACCAGTGACACACAGTGAGAAGTCAAAGCCACCTCCATCAATCTGGTCATGTGGGTCTGGGCTGTTGTTCAGAGGCAGCCTGGGTGGTCCCCTCCTTCACAGCTGTCTGATTGGAGGTGGGATGGGGATCTTGGGGACCTCAGGCTGTGGGCAGTGCAGGCCTGGGTTGGACTTGTGAGAAAGAAAAGAGCATCATCGCAGCCCAGTGCAGCGTCTGGAGCTGAGTAGGTGGTGGGAGGTGACAGGCTGAGTCCAAGCAGCAAGAAGGGAGCCCAGGAGCAGGCTGTGCAAAGAACAGAGCAGTTCTGTTCTCTGGGGAGCAGAGCAGTGGTAGGGAGAGGGTGGCTTTTGCTGGGCGTGGGTTGGGGAATAACACCTGCTGTTTTTTGGGTGGACTTTCTAAAAATTTCTCACCTTCTTCTGGTTCTGGACTAAGGATACCAAGGGGGCATTGAAGGATCCATGGAGAACAATCCCAGAGATGTCCAGGGAGCCATAGAGCTGGGACCCCACAGCCCTCTGCTTCTGCCCAGTGTCTCTTCTGTCCAGAACTCTGGGGTCCACTGCCAGGTGGACCCTTGGCAGATGGTCCACTGCAGGGCCATCTTCCTCAGTGCCCAGGACAAGTCCAACAGTGATCAGGGCTCAGGCTTAGGTTAGTACCCTCAACCATGACACCTCCTCACCTCTCTTCCTCTAGTAAACAGGTCCAGGAATGCTTGAGGGGGCTGCCCACTGACTGACGGATATTTACTGCCCCTCTTGGCTGGTGTGGGCCTGCATGGTAGAGGAACCTGGCTCTGGTAGACCTCAGGGGTCCCACCTCAATCACCTAGTGGGGAGCACACAGGTGGGCTCAGTACCACCATCATCTGAAAGTAGGGGTGCTTATTGAATGACACTGGGGTTGGGTTCTCTCCTGCCCTCTGGAGAAAGGGCCAGGAGAAGCTCCAAAGTGGCTAGCATCTTAGATGAGGGAGTAGAAGCTCCAGTTTTAGAGATAATTAGAAAATGCTTATTTCTCTTGGAGTAATTCTATGACCAGATTTAACAGACAGCTGTCACACCCTCTGCAGATAGAACCTTCTGCCTGCTTTCAGGGTGAGCTGCTCTTTGCACCCGAGGGGTGATGTGACAAAGTGGCAGTCCACCCCACTGTCAGCAATTCCTGTGGCCTGCTTGATGTCTTTTCCTGGTTTCTTTATTGCTTCTCTCAGGAGGTGTTACACACAGTGGTGACCCCTGGACTCCCATCCTAGCCAAGCTCCAAATTTCTAGTCTGGTTTATTTTTTCCCTCTTACACATTTATAAACCTCCGGCCCATCCATTCCCTGAGAAATCTCCCTCCCACTTTCTGGAAGCTGTGTGCAAAGAGAGCTGGACCAGAGCCTTAACTTGCCGTATGGCTGGGAGTGTCTCTTGACCTCTGTGACTTTCTGTAACATTCTCATCCTAAGCCAGCTCTCTCTCTTCCACATAGGACCCTATGAGGACTGACAGAGGCAATGCTTTTGTGTATATCCCTGCCTTCAGTCAGGGTGCTTCCTGTTCAGTCCTAATGGGACCATAATTTGAATGGGTTATTATTGAAGTTTTCAAGAACACACCTGACCTCCCTGAGAGAGTTATCCAGTGCATCAAGAAAGACTTTCTCACCCTAAATTGTCCGTGTTGTTTGCTCCTTCTCTCTGCTGCTGATAAAAAGGGTCAATTGGCTAGCTCTCTGCCTGCCCCCAAGTACAGACTGCCTAGGAGTCCCAAAGAAAATCAGAGGAGAGCAGCCCTCTGGCCCTAGAGGGTCCTAGTCTGTGTGTCCCCTTCCAAGGGGCCATCTCCCATCTCTTTTCTTCCCTCAATCACATCCAAGGCATCACACATCTCTTTCTTGGTCTCATTTCTCTCTCTCTCTCTGTTCTGTTTTCTGCCTTTCAAGATCTACTGTGTTCTCTAATTGCTCCAGAAGCTGGACAGATGGGCTGGTTTCTTTAGCCAAGATGAAATTTAAAAATCATCTCCAAGTACATGGGAGGCTCAGATGTGTCAGTCATCTTGCAAGCCTCCCCTCAATGGCTGCTTTGCCATCACAAAAACTTTGGGTTTCTAATACGCCATCTGGACCTGGCCATATTTCTCTCCAGAAGGTGTCTAGCAGCTTTGCTGGACTTGACAAAGGACACTGCTGGCCAGAAATGGTTGGCTGGAAAGTGAGTTCTCCTTCTCATGTAGAAGCAGGAGTGATTTGGCTGGGGAAGGGGTGCCAGGTCATCCTGCCCCACACCCCCACTGAGTGGCCATGGGAGCTCAGGTTTGGAGGATAAAGAGTGCCTTGGTGAGAGGAGCAGAGCTGAGAGTCCAGAACTCGTATTCCCTTCATTTTGGAGCTCTCTAGCCACTGCCCTAGACGTAAGGAGTGGTCAAAGTTATACAGTCGCCCTCCACTTTGATATTGGCCCTTTGTTCTCCTGCCTTGGAGCTTCAGCCTGTTTGTAGAAGAGGATTCCAGTCCTAATAAAGACTGCTCTGGCCGGGCTAACCATACGTGTGTACTTGATTCAAGCTTGCACTTCCAAAGTCAATTTACTGCCTATAAGAGGATGAGTGGTCTACCAGGTGACCAGGTGGCTATGTCACATGTTCCAAGGCCACTGAGCTACACTGATCATGAGAAGGTTGTCTGGTAAGCCCAAAGTAAGAGCCAGGAGTGTTGAGTGTGCTCGGAAACATTCCCACTGAGCTCACCCTTGTGCTCCAGCAGCTTTCTTCTAAGGCCCAGAGCCAGGAGGTTTTGGAATTTGACATCTGCCCCTCTGGACTGGGAAGTGGGGAAATACAAAGGACAGGATTCTTATCTGGCTATCTGAATCACATAATCTTGAGAATTTCCTTCCTTTTTCTTTTTCCCTTCTCCCCTCATTTCGTAGGGTGTGTTGGTGGTGGGTAAATTTACCATGTAGTCTGTAGGTGGTAGAATATTGATGTGGGAAGAGGCACTGTTACCCAGGGATCTCGGGCTTGAAGTTGGATGCAGTAGTTAGGAATGACTTGGGGCTCTTTCCTTTCTAGAGGGGTTGAGATGGTAATGTCAGGTGGAGGAACTTTTAAAAGTATGCGTGGGAAACCTCCACAATGAACACTGGGCACTCATCAGGTGCCAGGCACCGTGCTGAAACCTCTCACGCATTATCCTTCCAGAAACTCTTAATGGGGAAATTATCCTTGTCTTACAAGTGAGGAGTTGTCACACAAAGTTGAAGTAGCTCTCCCAAGGTCATGTGTTAGTCAAGCCACGCATTCAAACCTTGACCTCTGGTTTCAAAGCCCTTGAGTTTTATGGCCATCTGGACAGATGTGTGTGTAGTCGGGGGCACACACACTTGTCAACATGTTCACAAGTCTGCACATGCAGGCATGCTTGTACCAGGCAGCCGGGGGTTTGCACGTGACAAGGTTCATTATTTCATTTACTTGGGATCTCTTTTTCTTTCTTCTGGTAACAGCAACCTTGAGCCTCTGCACATGGCTGAGCTGGGTCCATCAGACACTGTTCCCCAGACTTAGGATCTAGAGTGGAGCTGTGCTAAGAGCTGTTCCCCATGGAGGTGGCCATAAGCCCACGCCACACGGGGCAGTTCCTGGGTTGAACTGGAATCTTTTCCAAGGAATCCCTTTGCCTTTCCCTGCCTTTGATTATCTGAGCTATGCTTTATCTTTCTGATTAATTCCTCTTTTTCCTTTTCTCTTTCTTTCCCATCTTTCTTTCTGTGCCTTTCTCTTCCCTCCCCTCCTTCTTTGCTTCTGATATTCATTGCTTGTAACTGAAGAACACTGTATGATACTCTCCCCACCTCTTCCCCCATCCCCCTGCCCCCTGTAGTCCAGTCTGGTTATAGACCTCTGTGTCTCTAAATCACTTTTTACCATATTTCCATTCCCAGGGGGAGACTTCCTGTGTGTCCTGGAATCCTCTGCCTGTTTCATTTATTTCAACTGAAACAAGGTGGTCTCCAATCTGCCATTGTTCACTAGTGTGGAATAATTCCTGGGGCCACTTGTATGCCAAGCAGACCAACTCCTGATTTCCTTCAAGAACCTAGGAGTCTTATCCTCTCATTTTCATCTTTTCCAGCCCAAGATCTCCATTTTGGAGGCATCTCCCTAAGGGATTATACAGCTCTACTTCCAGTGATAAAGTCAGGGGACCTTATTATCCCTAGTGCAAAGTTTCCAAATCGTATGGTAGAATGAGTCCCTCTGGGAAAGATTTCTGGGGCTGCTGTCCTAATTGAGGACACACAGATCCCTGGACATTCTGGCTGCAGAAGCTCTGGCTTGGAACCTGCATCTGGGTCAGTTTTGCTCCATGGGATTCTCACCCTGATCCTCACACAGTGGTGGCCATTTGGCAAACAGCAGTTGTTTACCGACCACTAGTCACCTGCCAAGTGCTAGTGATGAGCCTTAGCCACTTTTCCACTCAATTGGCTTCTCGCAGGCTTGGAGCACAGCCAGTCTGCATGGTGACTGGGGGTGCAGCTCCCTCTCCACAGGCTGGAATGCCATCTCCTCTGAGAGCCTCTCCTCACTCTGGGTCAGGCTGTGACAGAATGGTCCCAGAGCTGGAACAGCTACATCCCTCACCTTGACCCTTTTCATCTCCCCACTCTTTCCCTCTGTGCTGAAAGGACCTGCAGAACCTGTCTGTAGGTTGCCGTCGCTCCTCTCTGCCCAGCCCTTCCCTGCCAGACCTATACCTCCTGATGGGATTCCCAGGGTTGGCTCCCCAGGCCAGGAACTATCCCAGTGCTATTGCTTTCCCTAATGCTGTGTCCTGGAACCTCTGCCCGACTCCAGCTTCCTCATTGTCTCATTGTGTCCCAAGGATTTACTTCCGCTGCTTGAAATGGATGTTTTGGATTTATAACTGAACTGGCATTTTTAAGCTAGTGTGGAATGGTTCCAGGGTCCAGATTTGGGGAAGAAGTCGGAATCCTGCAGTGCAATCTTCTTTTTCACTTTAATACCTACAATGTTAGTTGGGTCTTTCCCTCTCCTGTCTTGAAAAGGATTCTTGTCCCACCTTGACTTTGAAGGGCAGCCTCACCCAGTCCCTGGGATCTGGAAGACAGCATTTATAGGCTTGTCCCTTCACAGCTAGCCCCGCACCACAGCCGTTGATGACTATTCCCCAGGTCTTCCCGGAAAGAAGCCAGTGAAATGTTGATTTTCTCCTGCAAGTCTTTAGGATGCATTAACTGCACAGATACAGCTCCAGCAAAATGACTTCTTCAGTAACAAGAGGAAGTCATGGTGTTTTTTAAATTTTTAAGTGATACTAGTGTTCTGATCTCTCCGTACAATTCCTGAATCCCTCAGGAAGTAGCCGTCTCTATTTCAGCTTCTACTAAGATCAAACCAAATCTCCTTACCATTGTTAAAATGTCTTTTGTTGGTACAAAGTTTGCTGCCTGTTGGAGCTCTTCCATTTCACTTTCTGTCTTGCTACCTCTGAAAGTTGATGGCTCTTTGGGTTCCTCCATCTTCTCTTTGTCTGAGACATAGTTAGCTCTGGATGTGGGATGGGGATTGTATAATGTGAAGACGCGATTGAGAATAAAGGGATGGTTCCCCACCAGGCACCTGGCTTCCGAATGCGTCGTTAACACACTGACATGCCACTGGCTTCAATTTGCAGCTTGGGAATAATTCAAACATTAACATAGGAAGCTCCAGTCTTTGAAAAAATGGAACTGCTTTCATACGAAACAGTGCTTTATCTTGAATGTAAAGTGGTGATCTGCCTTTCTTAATTTCTTTTAGCAAAGGATGGGGGTAAAAGAAAGAATTGTTCAAACTGGTTTTATTTTCATTATTTGAAGTCTGATTGGTTTTACAAATTGAATCCCTTCAAACATTTTTGAAGCTGAAGATGTATTATCCAGTTGGGATCCTCTTCCTGCCAAAGGAGTTCTATTTGGAGCTGATTGCCTTGTCTCTCTGTGCCGTCTACATCTTCTTTTTGTTTTGGTACTGGGGATTGAACCTAGTGGTGCTTAACCACTGAGCCACATCCCCAGATCTTCTCCCCCGCCACACACACCTTTTTCAAATTTTTAATTTTGAGACAGGATCTCACTAAGTTGCTCAGGGCCTTGCTAAGTTGCTGAGACTGGCTTTGAACTTGCTATCCTCCTGCCTCAGCTTCCTGAGCTGTTTTTACAAAGATAAAAAGCTATATCTTTGCTTTTTCAGTGTACACAATACCAGAATACATTAGACCTCAGGACAGAAAGGACCCCCTGAAAGAAAAGCCCCCAGAGTCTCTATTTCTCACACATACACACACATACCCCAAATAAACAGAAATCCCTTTGCATCTTCTTTTGGCTCATTCCTAGGGACACAGGAAGTTGAGATAATTTTGGAAACACTACTTCCTGGAGGACAGTAAGGCTAACTGTGCCATGGTGAAGTGAAGCTCCCCAGAAAGGATGTGGAGGGAGAAGCCTTCTGTCCCTAGGGCTGGGAGACCCACCAGCTTCAGGGCCACCTGTGTGAAAGTAGTCTTGCAGGGACTGTCATCTGTGCTGTGCTCTGGGTGGATGGCATCCCTCCATATCAGGTATGCCCAGCATCTCACATGGCTGAGTATACTAGGGGTCTCACTATGGCCCCGAGGAATGCCCTGTCTGAAATGGCACCACTGATTGGCCTGGTTTCCCTCTTGAATGCATGGGTGAGATGGGCTCGGGCTGCAGGGTCAGGCCTGGGGACATTGACTTGTTCCTGTGGGAGACAATATTAGCTTCCCCTTGATATTTTCTCCGCTGAGAGGGATCAGAGTCACTCAGTGTTCTGGAACAGGTCAAAGTAGTAAAGGTTGTCTAATGACAATATTATTCTTAGCTGAATTGGTTTGGACTCTGCTTCAGGACAAAGACCAAAGGAGAAAGATGATGGGGGAAAGTCCTTCAAAGTTTTGTTTCAAGAATTACATGGGTACTGACAGAATTCTTGATCCAGACCCTGCCCTTGTGTTTTTTCTAAGCTGGGTCTCCTCAGTGTCAACAGTGGAAGTCCGTCTGATGGCCGACAGAGGTTGAAGCACCCTTTTCATTTGATTGATGGAAGTTTTGAAGTCATGAAGACAGCTTCGATCGCATACATCCACACACCTTCTCTTGACTATCATGAAAGGTGCTATAAATAACATGGTCCAGAGCTCCATCCTCTCCCCAATCTCCACGTCCATCAGAGTGTTTTATTATCACTCTGCACATCCCTGCTAGTGCCAGTGTGTGGCCTAAGCCACCTCACCCAATGTTGAGAAGGCTCCAGCTGGTGGCCCAGGCTGTGAGGCAGGATTTGGTAAAAGACAGGAGAGAGGCAGAGGGAGGATTTTGACAGTGATTGTCTCTATGATTAACAATTTAAAATCATGGCATGTGTGCCTGAATGATATTCCTATCCTAAACAAAACAAATCAGAAATCCTAGGAGTGGGAGGTTCACGGAGAATGCCTCTGTGTGGAACAGCCATTTACTGACACAATAGTGCTGCGTCTCAGTAATAGGCCATTTTCCCCATCGCTGCACCGAACTAACCAACCTCCAACTTGCATCTAAGTTTTCTTCTCTGGATATAGTTTGAGGTCCCCCTCCCCCGCCAGCAAAGTCAATACAGTGAAACTTACTGCATTCCCAAATACCCTCTAAAGATGTATTCTAGATTTTAAGAATAGCTAAAACAATTTCAAAAGGAGAATACACTGGAGGGCTTGCACATTTGATTGTGAGACTTCCAATAAAACTTCAGTAATCAAAATGGTAGATACATAGATCAATGAAGCAAAATAGAGCCCAGAAATAGACCCTTGCACATGTGGTCAGTTGCTTTTCAACAAAGATGCCAAGGTAATTGGATAGAGAAAGGATAATCTTTTCAACAAATGGTGTAGGAACAGCTGGATGCTTCTGGAAAAAAATGAAACTCAATCTTCACTTCGTGCCATATACAAAAAATTAACTCACACTGGATCATAAACCTAAATATCAATGCTGAAACTATAAAATCTCCAGGAGAAAAGTCAAAGAAAAAATCATCTTGACTTTGGGATAGGCAAAAATTCTTAGGACACAAAAAGTATGAATAAGATCAAATTGATAAATCTGACTTCATCAAACTGAAGCTCATTGGTTCTTTTAAAGACACTTAATGAAATGAACAAGCCACAGATTGAGAGAAATCTTTTTGACAAAGATATTGTGTGTGAATGTATGAAGAATGATACAAAGAGAGTATGGCCCTAATTTTAAAAAATAACAGCAAAAGATTTGAACAGATACTTCACATACAGAGAATATATGAATGGACAATAAGTGCGCACGCGCGCGCACACACACACAGATATCCAATGTCTTTAGTCACTAGGAAAATGCAAATTAAGACAAGGAGATACTATTACACATTCAAAAGAAATGGCTGCAATTAAAAAATACTAAGTATTGTGAAGATATGGAACAACTGAAACTTTCATACCTTGTGGATGAGAAAGTATAATAGTACAACCACACTGTAAAATAGTTTGTCAATTTCTTATAAAGTTAAAAATACCCTTACAGTAAGATCTACTCATTTTAATTTCAATTTTGCTTATTTATCCAAGTGAAATGAAAACATATTTACCTTAAAACTTGCACATGAAAATTTATAGCATATGTATTCATAATAGTTAAAGGTGGAAACACTATTAACAGGTAAATGGACAAACTGTGGTATGTCCATACAACAGAATACTACTCTGCAATAAAAAGGAATGAGTTACTGATCCATGTAATGACATGAATGATATTCAGAAACATTATTCTGGATGAAAGAAGCCAGACATAATATAAACTGTAGGACTTTATTTGAAATTCTAGAAAAAACAAGTCTGATCTGTGGTCACAAAAAGCAAATCAGTGTTGACCCAGTTCTGGGGGAACTGAGTGGGATGGGGCACCAGAGGACTTTTTTTGCTGTGACGAAAACTCTATATTTTGATTGTGTATGCATTTGTCAAAATATATGCTTAAAATGAGTGAATTTTGTTGTATGTAAATTATACCTCACAAAAGTTAGCTGGCACTGTGGTGCTCATCTGTAGTCCCCGAGGCTTGGGAGGCTGAGGCAGGATGATCTCAAGTTCAAAGCCATCCTCAGCTTAGTGAGGCCCTGAGTAACTTAGTGAATCTCTGCATCAAAATTAAAAAAGAAAAAGGGTTATGGTTTAGTGGTTAGGTGCCCCTGGGTTCAATCCCTGGTACCATAAATAAACAAAGGAGTTATTTTAAAAAAGCACAAACACACTAACAACAACAGCAAAGACAACATATTTCTGCCATCCTAATGAAATAATAAAATTGTTCTGAAGAAAAACCGCATCTCCCATAGACCTCTTATGCACTTCTGAAGTTAGGGCCCTATTAGGAGTTAGTTATGAGGGCCCTATTTATAGCTGAGTAGTATTCCATTGTGTGGGAGGATCACAACCAGTTTATCCACTCACCTGTTGATAACATTTCGACTGTTTCCTACTTTAAATTATTTTGGCTGTTTTGAATAGTTGTTGGTGCTAACGAACCCACAGAGCTTGCTCTAGGGATGGGAGCCTGAGGAAAACTTTCATAGGCCACAGAGTCTCTGTGGTTCAGGACAGATTCTGATTTTCAGGGACCAGAAAGGGGATTTGCCAGAAGTTTGGATGGTCTTTGCTGATGGATGGATGAAACACTTCTTTGGTGGATATAATCTAATTTAGTACTTTAGAAAGTTCTCTAAAGTATCCCCTTGTTTTTTTATTTTTATTTTTTAATTTTAATAAGAAATTTATTTGTTGAACAGACATGCTTCTAACAAAACAATATAATATATATATATTCTGAAAATTAGATTTACCCCCAAGAGCTCTCCCCAATTACCCACCCTATCCCCCCCTTTCATCTCTACGAATGCTTTAGGTTGTGTGTCACTACACCTTTTCCGGATTTAAAACACGAGTGTTGACCTCCTTTCTCAATGGCCAGGGTCTAGCTCCAGCCTCCACAGATGAGTGAAGACATTTGACCCTTGGTTCTCTGGGTTATGCTGATTTCACTCAGCATAATTTCTTCCATAGCCATGCATTTACTTTCAAAGGCTGCTATATCACCGTTTCTAATTGCTGAGTAGAACTCTATGTCCCCTTGTTTTTAAAAAATGGAATTTGATTCTGTATTCATCGGGATTAGTGTTTGGGATTGATTTCCACTTGGCTATGAACCTCAGGAGGAAGGACATGGTTGCTCTTGCTCACTCCTGCCTTCCAAGTGCCCAATGCAGTGGCGGCACATGGTGGCTCTCAGTTAGTGCCCTTTGAATGCTGGCATGAATACATGAAGTCAGGATTCATGTGTTTTATCCAGAGTATTAGTCACGATGAAATAGGCGGTGATGCAGTGACAAACATCTTCCAGGATTCAGTGTGATTAAATGACAAAAGTTTATCTTTCACCCAGAATTAGTTTCATGGCTCTGCCAGACTGCAGGGGAGCTGGAAGTACAGTTCTCCATGTTCCCAGGAAAGGAGGGATGTGAAATGATATTTGGTGAACATATAGCATTACTTCTGCCACGCTAATTCCAGAGTAGGTTATGTTCACAGCTTGAGGCCCATCTCTGTAGATGGCCTGAGGTTTTTGGGAAAATGAGGCCCTGCATTAAATGAACACAGCTCTTCCTGAGAGTCTACATCAAGTGCCACGCTGACTTGTGGTTTGCTTGTGTAGTAGCTTCCATCTGGAACGACTTCGATTTCCCTGTTGGATGAACTACAGTTTGGACCCAGTCTTAGATACTCAGTTAAGAGCTACTTCTTCTAAGGATCCGTCTGTAGTCCACAGCCTGATTAACTGCACACACATTTGGAAACTGTCTTAGTCCATTTTCTATTGCTATAACAAAATATGTAGGAGCAGGTAATTTATAAAGAACACAGTTTAGCCGGACGTGGTGGTGTAAACCAGTGACTCAGAAGGCCGAGGTAGGAGGACTGCAAGTTCAAAGCCAGCCTCAGCAACTTAGTGATTCCTAAGCAATTTAGTGAGACCTTGTCTCAAAATAAATTAAAAAAAAAAAAAAAGGAGCTGGGAATGTGGCTCAGTGGTTAAGCACCCCTGGATTCAATCCTTCATACTGAAAAAAAAAGTTTATTTGAGTTACAGTTCTGGGGGCTGGGAATTCCAAGAGCATGGTGCTGGCATCCGGTGAGGGCCTTGGACTGCATTATGACATGACAGAAGGCATCGAGTGGTGAGATGGGGCAAGTGTGTCAGCTTAGATCTCTCTGCTCTTCTTATAAAGCCGCTAAACCCATCATGGGCCCCTCCTCATGGCCTCATCTAATCTTAATTCCCTCCCCAATATCCCACCTCCCAGAACCATTAACACATGGATTTGGGGATCAAGTTTCTAAGACGTGAACTTTCGGAGGACACATCCAAACCAGAGCAGATGCTTAACTGCACTTCATCTGGCAGTCCTTTTATATAATCATCACAACATTTTATATAATAATCCAACATGTGCTGTGTATTTTAGAATTCTTTCCTCAATTACTCCACGAGCTCTAAAACAGTCGGCACTGCGCTTTCTTCTGTTCTTCATGTAGTAGAGGACTAGGCGCAAGGTGGATGATCAATATATTTGTATTTTCAAAAATCTGATGAACAGATCAGGGGTGTAGACATGGCCAGTTGGTGGGGTGAACTAGGAGAAGAGAGCGGCCCAGGTTTAGCAGGTGGGGGCTGCACAAGGTCTCCTGGTTGTTCTTCCTGAGAGTTGTGTGGTAGGGGAAGATGTCACAAGGTCTTCCATGATGTGATGTGAGGGCAGATAAGTTTACCCACCACACACATCCCAGGTACCACTGAACAAAAACCAGGAAGATCCAGAAAAATAAAGTCTTGTGGGCCATGGCTTCTTGCCCTTTGTTACCAAGCTAAGTGGAGTTAATCTGCCTTCTTTCTCCAAAGTCTATGATGGAGCAAAATGAACAAGAGGCATAATCACTCTGGTATCAAGAAATTCCTCTCTGTCTGTGCAAATGTTCTTGGGTGTATAATGTGAACATGCTGCACTCATTTGGAGCCATTGTTCTCTCTAAATGAGAAAATGCAAATGAAGCACTCAGGGTACCATGCCATAACTCGCTGCATAAAATTCTTGACATCAACACGAAGCTACTTAGCATAATTTTCCTGTTAATAAACTGCCAATTTAGTCTTTTAGGTTTTAGCTTCTGAAGAATGCAACAGCATGAGGCTGGAATTTTTTCCTTCCCATACATGCCTGAGTTTATTATTTTGATGTTTATGTTAAAACATAGGAAATTGGAGTTTATGTGATTATTTGGAGATCTTCTACTTTAATTTGTTTGCTTTCATCGTTCCTGAAATCTTTGCTCATTTGAAAGGCAAAGCATAATTTTTTAAAGCATTTTCTTCCGTTCAGGACAAAATTTCCATATTTAAAATGACTGAGGAACATTTTGAAGATTTGGCTGAAAAATGTCTACGTTGAAGGTTTCAAACCAGGGGGTTCCACCTGCACCGACCCCATCCTGAAGAACACAGGGAAACTCAAGGGCACAAGGGGAGCCTGTGGCTTCTGGTCAATGCAGAAGTTTTATTTCTGGTGCCCTGTCCCTCTGCTGCTTTCTGTCTCCTTCCATGCTCCAGCCACACCAGCCTCCATGTGGGTCATTAGTCTCTGCTTCAAGAAATATCACTGTGCCAGACATGGAGAGGTTGCTGGGTTAAGACACCTGATTGGGGAGACAGCGTGACTCAGTGACTCTTCCAGCCACAGCTGAATATGAAGCAGGGCAACACACAGTGCTCTGGGAGGGGAAAGCAAGAATCGGACTCAGTTCCTGCCTTTGAGAGCTCACAACCAAGATTTACACACACATTAAGACTTGGCACAAATTTTACAAAGCTTAGATTACCTGCCAACTTTTTCCAGTTCTTCAAAGTGTTATAGAATGTAGACAGCTTAACTAGAAGCATCACTCTGGTTTTGTCCCTGTTGTAGTGCTGGAAGAAAGCAACCTATCCCTTCTCTCTTACATTGGTTGTTTCTCTTCTCTGAAGTGATCAGATCTTGCTCAGGCAGAATGATCAAGGACACGACCTCCTATCTAGGATCCAGTTGCTTTGTTCAGCAAGATAAAAGCTCCCTGGCTGGGGGTTGGATTGGCCAAATAGGGGGTGCCCTGGGAAAATGGAACATACTCCCCAAAGCTTTCTAAGAGCTCACTCAAGCTTATGGCTCCCGATTCAGGGTGTCTATCCTGCCTTCATAGGAATTCTGTTTGTCTTTCACCATTCTTGTGCTTGTCCTGTATGGCACAAAGTTAGCATCAGTTGGTTCCAGATCTGCAGTGAGGGGAAGCCTGGCAGACCTGGGGCAGTGAAAGTCAGGCAGGGAGGGAGGGCCTGAACTCTTTCCTTCCCATCAGATCATATACTTTGCTTTTTTACCGGTTCATCCAAAGCAAATGTTGGAATGATTATGCAAATCGACAGTTTATTCTTTGTTCATTTCAATAATTAACATTGCAATTAATCAATTTAAAAATAAAGCTCAAAATGAGCATAATGATCATTTTTAGTGTTTTGTGATAAAATCTTTTTTTTTAAAAGAGAGGAACAGTGAGAGAGAAAGAGAGAATCAATTTTATTTAGTTTTTCATGTGGCTTTTGTTGCTCTGACACTTCATTGTGTAGATGGTGCTGGGGATCGAACCCACATCCTTGCACATGTTAGGCAAGCACCATGACTGCTGAGCCACCACTCCAGCCCCTTGTGATAAAGTCTTAATAAAGTTTTTTCTTCAGACTGAAGATGTAACTCAGTGGTAGAGTACTTGCCTAGCATGCACAAAGCCCTGGGCTCCATCCTGAGCACCTAAAAAGAAAGTATTTATTCATTATGGATTTTGTCCATTTTGAGTTGGATTCACAAAGGCCTCTATTTATGGTATCTATTATCCTTGTATACAAGGATCTATATTCCTTTATATCTTTTTATATTGAGCTATTGATTAAAATCTAGTATCAAGAGTAGGACAAGATTCTAGACTTCCGGTGAGCCTTGACACCATTTTTTCTCCAAGTGGAATTTCTCTAGATTTGACTTTTTTCTGCAATTTAATTAGAACTTGAACTAAAGCAAGTTTTAACCCAACTCTTAATTAAAGTGATTTTAAAACTTGAAAGTTTCACAAATTGTCAGGCTTACTGGACTTTTTCTTAAAAGGTTACTAAAAAGGTCCCCAATACTAATATAGCACTTAAACTTAGCATTTTTTTTCTCCAGAGGAATTTCTCTCGATTGGATACAGTACCTTCACCTGACTGACAGCAGGAGCCTGAACCAGGTGTAAATGCTTTAAGACCACATGCAGCCTCCACATGGTTAATTTTTCGAGACACCACACAGCTTCATGGGTGATGGACTTCAAATGAACCCCATGGCAAACCTGGTCCTCTTGCTCACCAGGCTTTGGTGTTAAAAATTTCCCAGAAGGTCTATAGCACAAAATTGAGACCAACCTAATGACTTCTAGGTTCAGCTGTGTTTGCAACCAAATGGGATTATAAATGATCTTCAAAAGTGATCTCCCAACCAGTCATGTTCTCAGGGGTTACAGGTGTTAACTCTTTTAATCCCCAGTTTGCTACAGTAGCTTGCCAGGGTCACATGGTGGCGAGAGGTGTGGCCAGGATTCGAACCCTGCTGACTTGGCTCTGGAATCACTCTCTAGGGCGCTCATACCCCAGCATGGACACCCAGATACAGGCTGCAGCAGGCAGTCCTCTAGATTTGTCTGCTCAGCCCCATCAGGACTCCTTGCAAAGCACCACAATTGCCATATCAATACTGGGATGATGCCATTGATTTTAGTGGCATTTAGATCATGAGAGCCTGTCTGGAGCTGCGCCCCGAGATTTATGCTCCCCACATCCATTAGAGCTAATGGGAAGCGTCTGCATAAATCATGAGCAGCAATGGGGAGTTATAGCTCTGAGTTGCCCTCGGTGTATTTTAACTGCCTGCTCTGAATTGAAATGTTCATCTCTCTAGTTATTGTGTATCCTCTTGTTGCTTTTCTTGGGGACATCTGGGAGTGGACAGAAAAGTCCAAAGCCCTGGGCTAGATATTTTGTAGCTGTGTGTCCATGGGTAAATTATGGCACCTCTCTGAGCTATACTGTTTTCCTGTTTGTAAAATGAAGCAGTGTCTCAGGACACTGTTGCCAGGAAAATTAAAGCCCTGAACCCAGCAAATAGCAGTGCTACTTTGGTCCCACCATCTGTTTGTGCAGGGGCTCTTCCCCTATACCAGTGGGTGGGTCTATGGGGTTTGTAAAGCTGCTAACATGGAGTGCAGCAAGACTTTTGTATCCTACTGGCGCATTTTGGTTGGGCTCAGGGTCCCTGTTGTTGTTGTTTTTTAAGTTTCCCCCAAAAGTCCATGACCCAGAAAACTAGGTCAGGCCAGGAACTGCCCAGGGATGGATTTCACTTCTCTGTAAGCTCATCATTGAACACTGGGCCTGTCCCCAGCAGGTGCTGGCAGAGAGAACCAACACGCGGTTCCTTTCATTCTGGAGTTTCGAGCACTGTGTTTCCAGATGAGCGATATGCAGTGGTTTCCTCTGTGGGAGCTGTCGCTGACCCTTCCAGACTGTCTTCCTCAAGGAAGAGGCCCAGGCTAGCTGTCAAGTCCACTGGGCTGAGGGCCACCTGTGCCCACCCTCCTGGACCCTTTCAGGGACCACTTGGGAAGGTGATCCTGGCTTTCCTTCCTGTTCCTTCTGGATTCCTCTTCAGCATCTGCAGGCTGATGAGTTAGAGTGTTCTTGATCTGTTTATCTGGGGGTGGTGCAGTCTGCACCACCCAGGAAATTCAGAAGTTGGAAACCACGCGACTAGGTTACCAGTTGTGAAAATCGGATGATCTTCAAGGTGAATCCCATCCCAAATGCCATTTCCCTCCTCCAGGAATGGAAGCCCCTCATTTTTCCAGCACTGGGACCCAAGACAGGTTGTGCTGCTTTTTGGTACCTCAATTTCCTGACTGAGAAAATGGCCAGGGGTACGAGCTGACTCAGACTCCGTGAGGTCTCGAAGCTCGGATGAGAGTTGGGCTCTCTTCCGTCAGCTCAGAGCACAGGGAAAGGACGTTTCCTGTTTGTCTTGCTCACTTGCACATGAGCTTGTTCACTCATTCATTCTGCAAAGTTTTGTGGTTCTAACAGTGTTTGTTATTCATTCATTCATTTATTTATTTTTTGAATTTTTATTAAGGAGTTGAGTTTATTGTACAATCATAAATGAATATAAAGTAACAATATGACACGCATTTGTTCCGAAACCAGAATTACCCCTGCATTGCCCACACCCCAGTCTCTTGATGTTTCTATATTTCGTCCCTACAAGCGAGTATTTGTTTTAAGTGTGGAAAAACGTGAGGCAGTTGTATGCTTATTGTGTAAAAAACTAGTTCCTCTCATCTCACCTTATGGGATTGTCCCGAGCCTCTCAGCTGTCTTCCAATCCACAGATGCTAAATGGTCCTCAAAGGTCGCCTCTTTGCTTGTGATTTCAGCATGTTTGTACAACAACCAGGTTGCGTGGCCAGGTGCCTAAGTCAAGGTCAGGCATTTTTTTCTTTTTTTTAATACTGGGGATTGAATCCAGAGTGCTTAACCATTGAGCAACATTCCAAGCTCTTTTTAAATTTTTATTTTGAGTCAGGGTCTTGCTAAGTTGCTGAGGCTAGCCTCGAACTTGAAATCCTCCTGCCTTAACCTCCTGAGTTGCTGGAATTATAGGTGTGTGCCCCTGCACCCAACCAGGTCAGGCTTTTTCATCAACTGTGTGGCTTCTCTGCGTGGCCAGGCTGGGACCAAGAGCTAAGAGGCAACAGTAGATGAGAAAGGAGAAGCTGTCTCCTCCATTATGTAGGCACCTGCCAAATCCCAGGAAGGTGGATTTGAGTCCCTTGAGGTAATGCATGAGTCTGTGAGTGTGATGGAGGCAGCAACATAAAGGTCCAGGGTAAGAAAATGAAAGAGAGGGTGCTTTTTTGTTCTGGTGATCATCCCAACTGGGACATGAGTGACAGAGAGCAGGCACTATTAATAAATATGATGGATAGTAGGTGTGAACCAGAACTGACCAGGCCAAATGAGACATGTGGGTATTTTTCCACTGTTGTAACAAAATACCTGAGAAAAATAAACTTAAAGGAGAAAAAATTTATTCTGGTTCAGAGGTTTTATTTTGGTTCAGAGTTTTTAGTCAATGGCTGGATGGGTCCGTTGCTTTTGGGGCCTGTGGTGGTGCAAAACATCATGGCAGGGAGCAGAGAGAGGAAGGGGCCAGTGTCCCTATGTCCCCATCAAGGGCATGTCCCCACCAAGCTCCACCTCCTAAAGGTTCCAGCACCTCTCAATAGCCCCACAGATTGGAAACCAGGCCTTTGGTGCTTGGGCCTTTGGGGGACATTTAAGATCCAAATTATAAGAGTATTCTTGCCATGTCAGATTGAGAGCTAGGGAGGCTTTCATGAAGTAGGGAGTCTTAGATTGAGCCCCATGGAGGGCAGGACTCGTTGTTCAGCTCCCCAGGAAGAAATGGTGTGGTTAGAGGCAATCAACTTTTCGGTGAGCACTTTGGAGAGGCCACTTTTCCTTTCTTTAAGGAGTGGGCATCTTGAAGGAGGGCTGATGTGTGTGAGGCAGAGCGGAGTCCCATCTCCCTATGTGGTGGGCTGGAGCGCTGGCCCTGCCTCCTTCCTGGGCACCCGAGCCTCACTTCCGGCTGACAGCTTCTGCCTGCGGTTCTTCCTGGACTGCAGAGCAGGGAAAGAGATGCATGGGCTCTGCATGAATTGTTGCCTAAAGCCAGCGTCTTTCTGGTCCTCCTGCCAAGCAGGCCTCAGGGAGAGTACTTTGGGCTTCCACAAATTTACGGAGAGGTGTCAAAGACCCTTCATCTCCAAGCCAATAAAAATAAAATTAATGGCCCTCATAAAAGTGATAGTTTTCCTCTCAGAGAACTCCTTTAGAGCTGGCGGGGGCATGAGCCTTACAGATGAGCCTTATGCTGGGCCTGTAATCTATTGCACTGAGATCTCTGGCTCTTCAGGTGCCTCGAGATGGAGGTGCCATTTTCCTGGGCATCTGGGCAGTGAGGAAAGAGAGGAATGAAAAGAGCACAACCAGGAAGTCACTGTCCATGCAGGTGCCTCAGCCTGCTCTGAGATGCTTCAGGGGGCCCAGGTGCAATGCCAGGAGTGCTGTATTTCATTAGGCAAAATAAACCCTCTGAAAGTGCTCTTCCTGCTGGCAGGAAGAATGTACTGGAGAAGCCAGTGTTTGTAGAACAAGGGAAGCCAGTCCTTGTAGGGCACATATCTCAAGTAGAAGTCAAATGTAGAGTTTGTGCATAAGGGAGAGAATAGGGTTTAGCTCAGTTGGTGTCTCAGGATTGGAGCACATTTTAGTGAACAGATGGGCCCTTTGCCGGGGGATGTGTGGTCCAGTCACTATAAAATCCCTCCATCCCTCCCTGTCTTCTCAGCTCCTCCCAAAGTGGTTAGAATGGGTTTGATATGGGTGGTCTGGTCATCTGGAAAGGGTCCCCTCCTGCCTATTTATGACAGCTGGGGTTCACTTTCATATTGGTTATGTATCTAAAATTTTGTGAATAGAATGATTTGTAAGTTTCATTCTCCAGGGAAGTTTGTTACAAACACTTAGTATAGTCAATAATGATAGGAACTACTGATAAAAAATAATGATAGGTAACTATTACTGAGTACCTATAAGCCAGAGACTGCCTAGGGTGAATATGGTGGTGAGAACAGTATCAAGGCCATTGCCCTCAAGGACTTAGTTTTCTGGAAGCTTCATAAACTTTCCTTTCCTCTGGAAACTAAGGCCAGCTCTGCTTCCTTCCTAGCTCGATCTGGGAGACGCTTACCAAGGTGACATCCCCACAGCATAGGTGACCCTCCTAGGCCCTGTTTACACCTGGGCCAAACTAACTGGTCAGTTCTCACGTCTCAAAATGAGAGAGGAACCGGAGATGAAGGTAATACCAGGAGACAGAGCCACCACTGCTTTGGCTGGATGCTGGGGGAGCACATGGTCAGGGGCCTGAGCGGCCCCTGTGTCTCTCCCACAGGCCCTGAGGCCACAAGCAGCCTGTGGATCCAGGTGTCTGCTACAGTGCAGCTGGGCTATGCCAGGCCCAGGGGGAGCAGTGGACAGGCCCAGTGGGTCTGGTTTGATGTCTCAGCCCCAGCAGTGGTGTGGCTGGGGGTAACCTGCATATCTGAGGGCAAGAGCCACCTGGGAAGGGGTCCCAGTATAGCATCTTTTCACTACAAAGTAGGACGGAGAGGCCCACCCACAGGTGGGGCACAGAGGAGAGGAAAGGTAGGACCAGGAAACATCCTAACTTAGAAGGTCCGATGGTGGCCAGATAGACACAAGCTGCCTCCTTCTAGAGGGGAGGATTCAAGGTGCACCTGCTGTCCCATGCTTTAAGTGAAACAAATTCCTCTCTCCCTCCCTTCTTTCCCTTCTTCCTCCCTTCCTTCTCTTCCTCCCTCCCTGCCTTCCCCATTTCCTTCTCTCTTTTCTTTTTACCCTATAGCCATTTATGGGCAATATCATGTCCTAAGCTCTTTAGGCACTGGGGATACACATTCCCAGGTTTCATGGAAACCACAGACTACTTTTTAACCCAACAAACGTGCTTCCTGGGAGCAGAGAGAGTGCGGAGAGAGTGCTCTGAGCAGGGACACCTCCCCAGTGTGCCCAGTCTCAATCAGGACTTGAGGACTTGAGGTTGAGGAGGGACAGTGCAGACAAAGGCTCCCAGGCAGGAGCAGATGGCCCATTTTATAACCCAACGGGATGACTGCAGCCTCTAGCAGAGCTGCCCCAGCCTGGCTGCCTGGCCCTACCTGCAGATGCTGGGGGGATCGGCCTGGGAAGTGGCCTGAGTGCCTGGGAGTTTGAAAAGTTCCTTGGGATGATTCTAACTGGGCTGGCAAGGAGATTGCTGTGAGTGAGCAAGGTGGCCTTGCTTCTGCACAGAGCGAGCTGGGCATGGGAGAATATAACGAGTGCCCTGGGGTCGAGGGAGGAAAGGTAGGAGCCCCTTCCAGGAGGTGAGAAGCCTATAGATAGGGCAATGAAAAAAGTCCCAGAGTCACCCCATCCTCCCCAACCAAGGCAAGCCTCCAGTCTGCTGTGACCAGAGCCTGTGGAGACCTGTTGATAACATTCAGATTAGGTGTGGGGCACATGTGAGGCAGCCCTGTTGCTATAGGCCCATCCCCAAGGAAGAGTCCTATTTCACCTCTCCTTAAAACACTGGAGGATAGGAAATTAAGTCAGGGGTGTGGTGGCAGTTTTAATTCCAGGAAGAAAGCAATTGGCTGGAAATGTTAACCAATCACCAAGTCACCAGACATCTGGGTACTAGGCCCATGTGGGGCAGGAGGGGGACAAGAGCACCCAGCACACATTTATTGTGCTCTGGCCTAGAGTGGGTGGGAGAGAAGTGGGACCCAGTGCCTGATGTTGGGGTGCTGGGTAGAGTGGGGCAGTGGGATGAACAGAAGTGAAATGACAGACAATGGCCCATGCTAGTGTATGGCAAGGAGGGTCACAGGAGACCCAAGAAGGAGAGACAAGCATGAAGGATGAGGAGTTCCCTCAGCATGGGTGCCCCACACCTGAATGAGGGCATGGGAGTGGGCTTCCTTCCCAGCCTGTCCTGACTGCTGGGTCTCCTGCAGTGGCAACCACTCCCTGGCCACCCCAGGGTGGGGGGTGTCTGTAGCCATCCAGGTAAATACTGCCTTTTCTTCTTCCCCGATCCTGGCGGACAGCTCTCTGGCTCTTTGCATCTTGGGAAATGAGGCTCAGGGGCTCCTGTCCTGGTTAGGCGGTGGTTCTCTGTTGTGAGACGGAAGCCCTTGAGAGCAGTTCTTTGTCTTTCTACACTTGTCCTAGAGCCAGCTCACTTCATCCTTGAGAGAGGAAAGGGCTTCCTCAGGGCTATTGGCAAAGGTAGGATTCAAACCCACAGTTCTGGGCTCCACTGCCCTTCTGCTCGGAGCAGCCGTGGAGATGTTTTCTAAGCCTTTCTCCTATGTGCACATTATTCATTTCCCCCAATTGTTTGGCACTATTTGGTTTTATTGTTGCATTTAAGTCCTGGGAGATGATTACATTCCATGAAATGGAGTGATTGATTGACCTTTTGAAATGTCAGCAGCAGCTCCTGGCTCTAGGGGACTCTCTGGGCCTCATCAGTCCACACGAGCAAACCTCTTCTGTAATCTGCAAGACAGCTGAGAGGGGAGCTTCCGGTGGGCTGTGGTGGTTCGGCAACGGCTCACAGGCAGGATCCCAGAGGAACTGGGGCACAAATTCATCCCTATGATTTAGACAAACCCTTCCATGGGACTGGTTTAGGGCTCTGGAGAGTGGCAGTAGGGAAGAGGTGAGTCAGGAAGCTTCCTAGGTTTGTTATTGAACTGGGTGCTAATTTGGTTCCTGACATCCTAGAGGGAGACCCGCCTAAGACTGGGAATCACCATGGATGCTTAGTTCCTGCTCAGACAGGGGCTCTGTCTTTATGATCGATGGCAATGCCTCCCCCATCCTGCTCAGCCACTCCCAGGCCTTCCTGGGCCTTTTGCATAGGCAGGTTGTGACTTCTCAAGGGCCCAGTGGGGACCTGATGGACTGCCAAAGAGTAGCAGAAGGTGCTGTTGGGTGGGGGCCTCTGGGCACTGCTTTCAAATTTTTCCTATGGTCATCTTTACCCTGAGCAGTATCTGCTGGCTCCGAAATCTGAGGGCTCTGGCATACAAAGGGGAAGGTTTGGAGTAAAACACCCTGCTTTCTGTTGCACTGGTTGGAGTTTGCCAAGCTGAGGGGCGGCAGGTGATGGAGAGGAAGTGTGGGAAGGCCAGGTGAGGCCACAGCACCTGAGCCAGGCAAGGGACGCAGGTGAGGCTCATGACTGGACATCAGCAGAATTCAGCCAAGTCTGCATGAATTTTGCTTCACCTACTCTATTGGCAGACTTCATGGGAGCAGTTGGTGAAATAAGGGGGCTCAGCGCCTGCCTTCCAGTCTAGTTGGGGAGATGACCAAATGCAGAGGAGAAACAGAAATACAAATGAGGTGGTTGAGGTTGCTTGTCATTTGAATGATTCAAATAGCTGAGGGATGTGTGTGTGTGTTGGGGGAGGCTTTCTGCAAAAGAAGCAACTTACTTTGGACCCTGAAGAATGCATGGTAGATGGTGAGAAGATGGGCAAATGCTCTGACTGGGGACCCAGAGGACCCATCATGGGGAGTGAAAGAAGACTGAAGATGCTACTCAGGTATTGGATTTCCATCCTTGCCAACTCCCACGTCGCCATCTTGTCGTGCTGCCCCCAATGATTCTCCTAGGTGAGGTCAGAGGAAAGCACAACATGATCCTTGTGATGATTGGCAGGAATCCTGTGAGCTGATTTGTGGTCCAATGAGCAGCCCTGGAGTCAGGAAGGGAGCAGGAACCTGGTGGTGGCCAGGGCAGGGAAGCGATGGTGTCTCCCTTTTCCAGAAGGAGGTATGTGGAGCCTGCAGGCCTCTTCTTTGTGGGTTCCTAAACATGTCTAGCATTCATCTGTAAAATACATGGGCCACTAACCTTCACATCCCACCACAAGCGTCAGGCACTCTGGCCAGTGTCCAAATGCCTGTGCAGTTCAGCTTTGTAGGAAGACTGTTTGGTCATTCTGTATGTTTGTCATTTAGAATCCCTGGGGAATGTGCCAGTGCCTTTTCATGCTTACAGATCACAGATGAGCCCTGTCTCTGTTGGCCTCCCATTTCAGGACAGCAGAGTGTGCACCGTTAGGATCCAGCATGTGGCTTCCCAGTACAATGCTTGGCATGTAGTGGTCATGCACCAGCAGGACTGGCCCCTTCCTCAGTCACATGAAATTGTGATGATAGGCATCTGGCTCACTCCTGGAGGTGAGATGCCACTGGTCACAGTGCATGACTGGGAAGCACCGTGGAGGATGGCAACCCTTGAGCTGCTATGAGTTTGGATCCAGAGTGGTCTTTGTCATACTTGGGGGTCACCAAGGTGCTTCTTGCTTTCTATGAACATGGGCAACCTTATACTCTTGGACCACTCTGGAGGGAGTCTAGGAGTTAGGACTGGTGTTCTGTGTATGGGATCCATCTGTGCCAAATGATTGTGGGTCTGCTTTCCAAATGGGGACCTGAGCTCTTAGTCACCATGACCCCAGCCTTGACCTGCAGGGAATAGGAATCATGAGGTCTTTCTCAAGGATCTCCACTCTTGCCCTAGACTCTTTGCTGCAGCTGTGCTCATAGAATCTTGGAATGGCAGGGTAGTTCCTTAAAGCATTCTGTTCAGTCAGTTTCTTAGCATGATGAGCAAACAAACAAACAAAAAAGTCAAGGTCAAAACCAGAAACAAGCCTTTGAACGAGGTGGCTGTGGGCTGAATTTCCTGGCTTCCTCCTTCATCATGCAAACGGAGCCGAGTTCTGCTGATTTTCCATCACACGCTTCACCTATGTGCTTTGCTTGACTTTTCTTGGCTCAGGTGCTGAGGACTGACTGCCTTCCTGCACTTCCTCTCCATCACCCATCTCCCCTCAGCTTGGTGGACTCCCACCTGTCCCTGGGGGAGTGGAGAGGACCCTCTTGCTGCCAGCCAAGCGTTTGTCTCCAATGGTGTTGGAGAGGCTCTCCTTGTCCCCATCTCCCGACCTCCACCCCATGGGGTCCTCTACTCCTAGCACAGTGCGGCCTCTAGTCAGCATGCTAAGTAGCAGCTGTCCACATGCGTGTTTCAAACACATTTTCCTTCAGAGACGTTTTCCCTATATTGTTCTTCAATGGAAAACAAAGAGCCTGTAATGAATAAAGATCAGGCCTTGCCACCTCTGCTGGCTGCCCGTCCTGAAGTAGCTGGCAGGGGTGGCATCCCTTCCTGGGCCCTGTGATTGCTACCCTCTCTGCGGAGGCCCACCAGGCCTTTGCAGTTCAAGGGCCGGCGTAAGTATCCTCAGCTGCTTTCTGGCCTTCCCCTCCCTCCTGGGATCTTGCAGAGTGTCTATCTCATTTTCTGCTTCTGCATCACTCTGAGTCTGAGCACTGGGCAGGGGCTGGGAGACTACTTTCCCAGAGGCACCATCTCCTTTCTGGAAGTTTCCCCAGACTCAAGTCCCGTTCCATCCTGTCTGGCCAGGTGGACTGTGGTCATTTGCCCACCCTGTCTAATGTCTTACAGAAGTGTCTGGTGAAGAAGGGTTGGTTGGGCTCACCTGGAATGCTCAGAAGTGTCTGATGGGCATTTAGCAGTGACCCTCATGGAATCTAATTTGGGCTCTCATCCAAGTGACAGTCTGTGGACAGACAGACAGAGTCCTGGGAGGCTGCGGTTGAGACTGACCCTGGCTTTACAAATGCCTTCTTCTTGCTGGCCCTTCAAAGTTGATGTCCACACGGGAGCCCCTTTATTATGATCTAATAGGAATGGCAGCGGATGTAGCATTCCGCCACAGCTAACGGCGAGATTGGAATTTGAGAAGACGCAGAGACAAATTACCTCTGAATTTTCTTGCAGCCCTAAAAGCTTTTTACTGGATAGTAATTTTCCATTTCTGCTGCAGGCATATTTGCATATTGCTTAACAGTTTATCTTCTGTCATTTGTCAGGTATTATCCATCTCCTGTTAATAAGCTAAGACAGGTCGCATGAAGACTTTGCAGGCCTCCCATGCTCACGGCATCAGCTCGCTTGCTTACCCACAGGGCCTTCCTGTCACAGGAGCAGTCAGAGCATGACAGGACAGCAGCTTGGTCATGTCAGGGACCCTGTCCACAGCATCTCCCACTCCTGTCCCCATGTAGAGAAAAGAGTGCATGGTGCCCTGACCATGGCTGTGTCCTTGATGTTTTCCAAGAAAGCTCCAGGTCCCCAGCAATTCAAGTAAGAATGGGGCTCTGTGTGCAAGTGGAAGCAGCGTATGCTTCCTCCCACGGAACTCCAGTAGTGCAACAGGCAAGTGGTGAGTGGCATTGGGGAAGTAGAGAATGGGGCCCTGCATTCCCGCTTGTTTCCCCTCAATATCTTGCTCCCCCACACAGAGAGGCCACTGAGGCAGCTCCTGGACAGCAGCTCCCTCACTCCCCGGGGAAGTGGAAGTGCCTGGCAGGATGCCCTTGGCCCTGCCTCCTGCTGGCCCCCTGAGGTTCCAGGTTATCTACTTATTCTCTTAGCACCCACTGCTGGACCTGTGCTCAGGCTGGGAATTAGAGAATTTTCTGGTTCTTAATTAAGGTGCAAGGACTCTGCTGACTCTGCGTCCCTGATTGGTAGTAGGTTTAGTTGGCCATTGGTGGACAGATTTTGAGAGGAAAGAAAAATGGTTTGAAGCTGAATGTGTGATTAGATTTGCATAATTGAATTGAAATACAATCAAAGGGTTGTATGTTTACGCAGAGATGCCTAAAATCAGATTGCAGTGATGTGTACTTAGTACTGAAATGGGTTCCTTCAGGACACGTAGATATCTGTTTCCCAGAATCTGTGCAAGAGCTGCAGAAAAGTCGGGGGCTGGAGGATGGTTAAGGGGATACCTGTCAAGGGGACGGAGGGGCACTAATGACAGTGGCAGAGTTTACTGAGCACTTCTTGGACCTGGGCATGTGCTATGTGGTTTACATGGATTTCCTTAGTGAATGCTTACAACCTCACTTGACCCCAAACAAGTACACCATAGAACATGTTCTCTGTGGAACTGAGCGGGGTGAGCTCAGGTATTCGCACAGGGCATGTACCCATGTTTACTGGCAAAAACACGCAAACATGTTCTATTGTGTGTGTACTTCGTGAACAACTTTTTTTTTAAATGTATCTGCTACCATTTCTATTTATAAGTTTGGTTCCTGCTGCTACTTTGATCTGAAATTAAATGTCAAAATGTACTAATCAGAGGATGTGTGCAGGGCAACTAAGAATCAGTGATGAGCTGTGACAGATTATCATGCAGAAAGAACCAAACTGTATCCTCCACAGTCAACCGCGATCCCCCAAAATGCCAGTGTGCTCAAACATTCAGGGAAACTCTGAGAGCTGCTGTGTGTGTGTGTGTGTGCTGTTTACAACCAGGTTCTCACCTGGTTTTGGTATTCGAGATGAAGTGTCTTCCTGAAAGCAGGCAACCTGGCCAAGTCTGACAGTTGTCATAATCGTGATAGAGACTCTGACATTTCTCATTCACACGAAATGTGCCTCAGGACCAGCTGGTGTCTGCAGAGGCAGAGAGAGGCCCATCCTTCTCAGAGCTGCAGGATAGCTCTGCCTTTTCGCCTGACACTGTCAGTGTGTAAAAGAGAGTCAGAGTCATCTGGAATTTCCACATGGGGGCTGGGAATGACTTCTTCCAAAATGTAGAATTAGATCCCCTCAAAGGGTCACCGTTACACTTCACCCTTAGAAAACCTAGTAAAATAGGTCATATTAGACCCAGTGCGTGGATGAGAAAACCCCTGAGAGGTCATCCAATAGCTGGGATCGCAGAATGAGAACAGCCTGCCTCTCTTCACCCCTTGATTCTGCCACTTGGGAGCTATTTGACTGGGGAGGATTGGGGTGTTGTTCCTGGGCTTTTCACTGCAGTTTGGGATGCAATCACCTGTCCTTGGCATAGTGGAGCAACTGCCCACACCAGGTACGCTGGCCTCGGCTATCAGAACCTTAGCAGACACGGTGTGAGCAGAAACTTCCAGTGGGTTGGTTTGGCGTGGCTTGCTCTCTTATACCACTTGATCTGTTGTTTGGAAACTCACACCAGGTAGCTGCCCAGCTGTGAGTCAGGGGCCGCAGAATGAATGAAAACTGTGGGCAGGTGTGACACCAGCGAGGAATGTGGAGTCCAACCTGGTGCAGCCAAGCCCAGGCTCATTTCACCAAACCACAGCCAACCTGCAGACCCAGAAAGTAAAAGTTGTACAAGGCACTGGGGCTTTTGAAGTTGCTTCTCACACTGTGAAAGTAGACTAGCACCACTGCTGATTAACTGTTCAGAACCTCTCTTTCTTTATGGATAGAACAAACGCACTAACTCCAGCCTTGGAGAATAGCTGCAAGGGTTAGGTGAGGCGAACACAGTGCCGGGGTGTAATAAGCATTCGAGTCTCAGCAGGCAGCTTCCTCAGGTGGTTTTTGAAGCTGATGGTGTTGGTGGCAGATGGGGAATCCCTGGCTTTTGGGCAGAGGCTGATTCTGGCTGGTTTTGCCCATCCTGGCTTCCCAGCCCCGATGAACCTGGCTTGCTCGCTGGAACACTCTGGATCTGGCCTGGATTCCTCAGATCCTGCCCAGGACACTAGTTAGCCTGAATGACATTATAGCTGGTGTCATGATGAATGCATCTCTGTCTCTTTTAACTATTTTGATTGTGGCAGTCTTACTCTTGGGAAGGAGGGGGCTGGGTAGAGGATTGGAACACCATTGGCTATGTTTCTCCCTGGCTGCACATAGTCCCTTAAGGCACTGACCTTGTCTCCATTATCCTATAAGTGAGAGGTCAGAGGTTGCTACCTTAGCTTTAGGAAGAAATTAGTCTCTCTGAAAAGAAAACAAAGGCTAGGTGCAAGCATGTTGTGGGTTTATCTCTTTTGAGGAGACCTACCAGGTCTTACAGAACTACTGTCTGGGCTCCTTGGGTCTCATTCTACTTTAGCCATTAGTCCCTCCAACCCAGAAGTAGACTGGACCATCTTTGTTGTAAGTAGCTTGAGACTTCCAGACTCTCAAGGAGCCTTGTGGACAACCCTAGGACCTCCTCCTCCTGACAGTGGGTCATCTCCTGCTGGTGGAGAACTGTATGTTTGCAGGTGCCACAACAAGCATGCTATTCATGTCATTGCACGTTGCAGTCACGCTACTCCATCACAGTGTGGCAGAAGAGCACATGGAAGCTAAGAGAGGCCAAGTGCCTAGACCGAGGTCAGCAAGCAGAGCAGAGCAGAGCTTGGATCTGGACAAGGTCTGTGACTTCAGGATGGGTTTTTCCGCACCACGATGACAGTCCCTGTAGCTGCAATTGTTACATGTGATGACTGTGTGGCCACGCTGGGCACTGTACAGTGCACCTGTGTCAGAGGAGGCTCAACCTTCAGTACAGATGTTCTCATGCTGTCTCTAGAGGTTTCTTGACTTCGAGAGCAGGGCTCTTCCTGCTACCCTTGGGCGTGCTTCTTGATGCTTCCTGTCCATAGGCAGAGTAGGAGTTGTAAGGGTGGAAGGAAGTTGTTTCCTCTCTGTGGCTTTGACAGTCAAGGGTCAGACTCTTCCCCTATGACATGAGCCTGTCATCAAGAAAGTGCTAGAATTTGGGGCTAGAGTGGTGGCTTGGCAGTTACGGCACTTACCTGGGATGTGCGAGTACGTGAGCTCAAACCCCAGCATCACATACACAACAAAATGTCCGAGGAATGAAAACCAGATGAAAAACTAAATAAAAATTGCTTCTCCCTCTCTCTCTCTCTTTCTCTCTCCCCTCTTTCTTTAAAGAGAAAAAAAAAAGAAAGTGCTAGAACTCAATTGGAAATAAAGTTGCTATGCTGAGAGCAAAGACTTGGAGATGAGTCCTTGACTACAGAGATTGTCCCTTTTTGGAGACTTCTCTTCCCTCGTGACAGGAACAGACACTGGGAATAGAGCAGTGGAGAATCACAGCTTGTCCTTGTTCCTTGGTGACTTTGTAAAGCCATGCTGGTCACAGCATCATCCGGATGATGGGCCACTGGCAACTGGCTCTCACGTAACCCTGCTCCTGAGGGCCAGAGCCTGTGGAGGGGGTCTGAAGGCAGCCATGTTCGAGCAGCATTCTGTCAGTGCCAGAGGGGCCCCATTTCAGATTGAGTTTATAAACAGCCTCTTAAAAAGAAAGAGCTTCTGACAAGTGGGGCTTCTGTTTTCACTCCTCATTAGCTATTGATGTGTCTTGGGTTTTCTGGGGAAATTTGTGCCTGTGGGGAGAGCGGGTGGAGAGTGTCTTTCCATTGCTTCTAAGACAGAGAGGTGAATGTGTGCTTTTGTCAGAGGAGAGCTGTGGGCATGGTCTGGGGAAGGGAAGGAGCCTGCTGGTACCATATTGGGATTGCTCAGTGTGGCTCTGGAGGGGCTGTCTCTGGGGGTGACGCTGAGTTGGCCTTGGCCTCAGGCTGCCCTTATCGTTCCTTGTGGTGATGGTGGAAGAGGGCGGTTCTCACATGGTGCCTCCCAGACCTTGGTTGACCAGCGGGCCGCCCCGCACAGCACTGAGCACATTTCCTGCTTATGTAATGCCTTTGCTATTCATTGACAGGGACAAAAAGGAGAGCTGCACAAAAGATGTGCCCGCAGTTGCCATGGCGGTTTCCAAGCCCCCCTCTTGCCCTCCGTTAATTCCTCCTAATCATCCTGTGTTTCAGACTCTGCAGCTGAGGTGGCCATGTCATCTGGCCCCAGGAGCTTGTGCCAGGGTGTTGGAGCTCCTCTCCCACAGAGGTCTTTCTGGGAGAACCTGGGGGTCCATTTAGGCTTCAGGGGCTGAGGCTGCAGCTGAGAAAGAACCGCCTCAACCTCACACTCGGATCATTTCACAGCTGATTTTTCAGACCTCCTTCTCCATGTGTGCGTATGTACACACATGCGCACTCATTTGCACGCCTAATGCAGAGACCATCTGGGGGGGCACTTGACCTGAGGGAGCTGCCCAGATGGAGCTTTGTCCTCCTCCCTCCCCTTGACCTTTCTCGCCTAACCCAGATAAACCAGAGCCACACGTGGAATCTATCTGCTCATCTGTTCACCCATGTGTAGTTATTCCTTCATCAGGCACTGTTTTGAAGTCAGCCACATATCATACAGCATAGAAATGATCAGAGTGGAGCTTTCAGTGGGGGATAAGAACAGGCCAATTAAAACAGGGAGTAACATGCTCAAAGGAGTTCAAGGCAAAGGACTGCGGGGCTTAGAAGGGATAGAGATCAGCTTGAACTGGGCTTCTAAAAAGCTCTAGGGGAGCTAAGATAGGGTAGGGGACTCTAGGGACAGGGTCAACATGACCAGAAGCTTGAGGAACAGACCCTTGGATAGACCCTAAAAGTCAGCAAAGAGGCCATTGAGTGGGATAGACTCCCAGAGGATAGTCACAGGACCTCAGACGAATCCTAAGGTAGAACTCAGAGCTCTGTACCAGGCCTGTCATCAGAGGCTTCAGCAAAGCCAGGAGAGTCACCATAGCTATACCCACCAAACAAGGAATAAGTACAGAATATATGGGTGGGGAGGGACAGTATGGAAGTCAAGAGCCAGACAGATTTGAGTTCTGCAAGTCGCTCATGAACCAGCTGTGTGCTCTTGGGCTAACCCATAACTTCTCTGAATCAGTGCCCATGCAGGGAAGAGGATGAGAGCCACTTCATAGGGTTTATATGTGTGAAGATTAGATAAGGTAATAGCTATGAAGCACTAAGCACAGATGCTGTCCCACACCTCAAAGAAGATGGCACACTGGCTTGATTTCAGATAAGAGATGGGGGAGGTGGACTGGGCCTGGTTATGGATGCAGCCAGCAGGCCAACGCAGAACCTGCACCTGAGTGTCCGCAACTGCCCTGTAAACTCTAGGACAGTAGTGTGGGGACTCCAACCTCTGGACTCTTCAGTCTTACAGGAGAGAACTGATGGAGTGGAACCTGTTCAATCTCTTTAAAATATGAAGAGTTAAGGGAAACAAAAGTTCAGTGTGCTTTGTTCTTTGAGAAGCCAGCCTTCCCTTCTGACATCTGACAGCATGGAGCTGTGCCTCCCTGTCCTTTGAGCTTGTAGCATGGGATGAAGGTGCTGGAGGTCATGCTGGTGCAAGGACTGCAGACCATGAACATGAGCCAGGATCTGACATGCAGGGTGATGGTAGCAGTTTGGAAGCCAGAGGTGAAGAAGAAAATGTGCTAACAAAGCTCATTGCTGATGGGAACTCAGAGCTGATGGCTGTTCATGGTGGTGATTATGAAGGAAACAAGCTAAGGGAAGAGGGCTGAATCCACTTGCAGGCCTGGAAGGTCAGTGGTATTCATTTCCAAAGGCTGCTGGAAAGCCCAGGTCTCTGGGATGGAAGGGTCCTGGGGGTCTAAGCTCTCATCTGGTGCCACAACATGGTGACTTTAAACTAGATGTTATGGATTGGACACTTGTGTCCCCCCAAATCCATCTGTTGAAACCCTAGCCAAGCTGATGGTATTAAGTGGTGAGGGTGTTGGTTGGTCCAGAGGGTGTTGCTCATGGTGAGATTGGTGCCTTCAGGAGATAGATAGGCAAAAGTTTGCTCTTTTTCTTTACCATGCGAGGACACAACAAGAAACAGCCACCTACAACCCAGGCAGCAGGTCTTCAGCAGATGTTGTTGTCTAGCACCTGATCTTGGACTTCAGTCTTTGGAACCGTGAGAAATAAGTTTGCATAGTTTAATACCCAGTCCCTGGCATTTTTGTTGTAGCAACACAAATGGATTAAGACCCAAGGCAAAGGATAACAGCTGAAAGAGAAGGAGGGACAGGGAGCACTGGGAGGGCACCAGGATCCTCTTTGATACTATGCATTTATAAAGAGGATGTTGTGCAGGGTCCATCTTCCCTACTGGACTGGAAGCTCCAAGAAAGTAGGAACCATGTGATGTGCTTTGAATGTGAAGTGTCCCCCAAAGGCCCATGTGTTAAAGACTTGATCACCAGCCTGTGGCACTGTTGGGAACAGAGGAATCGTCATGAGGTAGAGCCTCATGAAAGTGAGGTCACTGGGGACTGCCCTTGAAGGTGATATTAGGAGCCCAGCCCCTTCTTGTCTCTCTTTTTGCACCTCTTTTCTGTGCTCCCCTCCATGATGCACTGCCTCACCCCAGGCCCATTGCAATAGGGTCAAGTGACCATGGCCTGAAACCTCTGAAACTTTAAGTCAAAACAAGTCTCACCTTCCTTTATGTTAGTTATCTCACGTGTTTTGTTATCACAATGAAAACTGAATAACATAGCTTCTTTTTACTCCCCATGGTGTCTCCAGGACTGAGCAAAGTACTTGGCAAGAAATACATGACCAACTAATATTTTGTGGATATTTTTGTTGACTGAGAGGAGCCTGGGGGATTTCTGTGGGGTGGGGTACACAGAGGGTTGGGATCATCCATGTATTGTTGGCCTTAGGTTCTCAGGTGTATCTGGACCTTTGAAGCACTCACAGTTGGGCACCACTTTGGGTCCAGGGGGACAATGTAATACAGATGTGACACCATTTGGAGGGATGTTCCTTGGTCTTCTCTCCTGCATAGCACCCTCATGCTAGGCATAAGTTGATGATTTTCTTGGCTTTGTTGGAGATGGAAGGGCGTCTTTGAGTCTAGGTTTTGGAATCATTAGATCTCCATAGAGAATTCTGGCAGTGCTCATGATGCCTGGAACAGGAAGCATTTATCCATACAAAGGTGGGAGTCATAGCCCTTGTGAGTACAGAGTGGGGACTTCCAAGTCAATTGATGTATCCATAAACTATGATTGCTGATATTAACTTTATGAGTCAGCTTTTCATTATTATGACAAAATATCTGAGAAAGTTGTCTTAAAAGGAGGAAATTTATTTTGTCTTACAGTTTCAGACCATTGTTGGTTGGCCTCATTGCTTTTGGGCCTGTAGTGAGGCAGAAAATTATGGTGGAAGTACATGGCAAGAGCAGGAAAGTGGCTCATTTCATGGTGACCAAGGAAAAGAGAAGAGGGGAGAGAAGAGAGAAGAGGAGAGCAGAGGGAGGGGAGGGAACAGGAGGGGAGGGAAGAAGAAGAGAATGAGGCTAAGGTCCTAATAACTTCTTCAGGAGCCCATCCCCGGTGGCTTTTCCTTCCACTAGGTTTACCTCTTAAGGGTTCCACCTCCTCCCAATAGTGCCACCGGCTGCTGGCCAAACCTTCAACATGTGGCCTTTGGAGCAGTTTAAAAGCCATAAGACTAAGCCAAGCTGATTTCCCTCAAAATGTCAAATCGGAGTCTCCTCTTTATTTTGTCTGAAAACAGACATAATTTTCCTTAGGAGAAGCTTAGGGTATTATAATTTGGGAGGATGTAACAAATTTTTTATAATTGTGTAATTTGTATATAGTTCCTTGTAATAAAATGTGATGATTATAGTCTGTTCTCATAAAAGTCTCCCTAATCCTCTAATTATGAGAACATGTTTTCTGAGCTCCAGAATGGTCCATCTTGGAAAATTTTTCAATTTTTAAATTTTTTATGAGAGTCGGTGTAGTCGGAACTCTGCTAGCTGTAGGCTTTTCTGTGGGTCTAGATCTTCTCAGAAAAGCAGAAGCAATGGGCCTGTGTAGGCTTTATCCACCCAGGGGAGTGGGTCAGGAGTGGGAGAACTTTCTTGCAAGTGGAGGTTCCTCCCTCCCTTCCAGAAATAGTGTCACCCAAACAAAGTATCTGCCTGTTTAGTCCATATCTAAGTCTGTGTGAATTTGTTGATCACTTATTAAGGGCCCAGACCCATTATAGATTTGCCATTTCATGGAGCTCCCCATATAAGGGCAAGGGAGACATATAGGAAATAATCCCACTGAGAGATGTGCCATGGTACACAAGGTTAGCAGTGGATGTGAGGTGTGCAGGGCAGTGACAATAGGTGGCAGTGGGACTGACCTGATCAGGGAGGTCAGGGAGGCCCTCTGAGAAAGAGGCATGTGAGTAGGACTGCAAAGGATGAGTAGGATGAAAGCAATGTGGGGTCCTGTTTTGGTTTAGATGTGAGATGTCCCCCAAAAGCTCATGAGTGAGACAGTGAATGAGAGTTTAGAGGTGAAATGATGTGATTATAAGAGATTTAACCTAATCAATCCTCTGGTAGGGACCTGGGTGGTAACTGTAGTCAGGTGGGATGTGGCTGGTAGGAGTGGGTCCCAGGGGGTGTGCCTTTGGGTTTATATTTTGTTGGGGTGAGAAGAGCTCTCTCTCTCTCTCTCTCTCTCTGCTTCCTGGGTGTCATGTTCCCAACTGTTTCCCTCTGCCACATTCTTCCATTATGATGCTCTACCCCAAGGAATGGAGCTGGTCATCTATGGACTGAGACCTCTGGAACTGTGAAACCCCAAAACGAACTTTTCCTCCTTTAATTGTTCTCGTGGGGTCTTTTGGTCACAGCAATGAAAAATCTGACTAAAATAGGTCCAGAACTAAGGGAGCAGCATACAGTAAAAGGAGCCTCTGACCAGCTCTCTGGGAGCTCTCAGAAGAGTTTTCCCCATGGTTCCTCCTTGTGCTTGGAGAGGGGAGGATCTCATCTCAGTGATATCCTGTGCCCATCAGCCCACAACAGCCCAGCTTCTTCTATCAACATCTTCCAAAAGGAATTTTTTTGGTCCAGCCCTTGACTTTGCAAGCCATGATTCTGAGGACTGAACCCAGCTCTTGTGGACAAGCCCAGACCCCATCATCTCTTACTATTTCTCACCTGGATTTAACAACAGCCCTCAATCATCCTTCATAGCCAGAGGGATCATCATCACACAGGATGAATCTGAACACAGCAAGCCACTGCTCAAACCTGCGGTGGCTTCCCACCACCAAAAATGCATCTCTGCTCAGGTTCCACCAGGTTCTGTGCTCCCTGTGTCCCGTATCCTCCTGCCCCAATGGGACTCTACCTCCTTATACATCTGCAAACTCCTGCCCAGGCTTCAGTTCTGACCTTAGAAGTCACCTCTTCCAGAAGGTTTCCCACAAGTCCTGATGTACCCTCTTCCCAGCACTTTGTTCTATGCCCTTATCCCATTTTAACACCTATCTTTCGTTCTGAACTGTAGATTCCAGAAGACCAAGCACACATCTGTGTTATTAGTGTTATGGCATGCTATGAATGTCTACACAAGCATGTGAGGATCTACACTGCCTGGAGCACATTAGGTGAATGAGAAGGTAAATGAGTGGGTGAAGTCATAGCCTGGGTGTCTTGCCCTGCCCCTCCTACTTATGAGGATGTTAGTGACTGCTTTGGAATGGTTTCTTTGGTGGTAATTACAGAGCACCTCCTATGTGACATTTCTCTTGTCAGGAGAGTTGGTCTTGGGGGACAGAGAGTCTTGCCTCTGTTTACCCGACCCTGGAGAGTCCAGTCCTGCAGGTCTGGTTGGAGCAAATTCCATTAGGGGACCTGGACTGAGGAGGACTTCAATGGTGGCTCAGCATTCATTCTTTCTTGGGACAACGAGAGCAATTCAGAAGAAAGCAGGGATATGCTGTGTTGAGTTCATGCCCCTGGGTTCTCAGTTATGGCCAGTTCAGAACTTAAGTGTGGGTCAGAGTTACCTCTCCAACCAGACCTGACCCTCCAGGAGGACAATCTGTTAAGGCCCTGGCTTGGGCTTTGCAAGCAGTACAGATATCTAGGAGAAGGCATTGTTTCTAGTGGCTGTAACAAAGTATGTGGCTGGCAGTTATGTATTTCTGATCCATTAAAGAATGCTTTGGCATAGGAAATAGAGATTAGAAATGAAATTGCAATATAATCAAATTGCATTTTTATGGAAAGTACTACATTTTCCTCTAAATAAAATTCAGTAACAAAATTTTATTTGCTTTACCCAAAAAATGCCTTTCTAAATTGATTTTTCAGAGGAATTGTGAAAATCAATG